>JAJOOS010004824.1:0-15044 GCA_029582725.1 Solanum chiquidenum
AATTTCATCCATTTATTTTCTAGCAACAACAAGTGAACAACTTTTTTTTCAGAAATTGGAATTTGTTTTTTTGAATTTATTGATTTTTTTTTCAATTTTATCATGCTTAAAGAACAATATGTATCTCGTACTCTGATATGATTCATGTATCTTCATTAAATGTATATTATTAGGTGTATTTGCTATATATGTATATTAATTTCTTCCATTTATTTTTCAGAAATTTGATTATTATTTTTAATTTTTCATGTTTAGAGAACAATGTGTATCTCGCACTATGTAGCTGATTTATGCACCTAATTTCATTAAATATATTTCATTAGGTATATCTGCTATATACGTATATCTGATACATAACATGTATTGAAAACTTGTTATGTATCTGAAGCATGTATTTAATTATTTTATATTAATCTTTTAAATTTATGAAATAAGGATATATACATTATACATAGAAGAAAGAGAGATACATAGATGAAGGGAAAATACATAGAACATTTTGATACGTCTAGCAAACATTATATCTCTACAAATCCACCATAAATTCACCAAGTTCGGAACTAAAATCTAGTGTTGATATGGCTCTGGATCTGGTCTTTCAACTTCTTTGTTCTCTGTTCTAACAATCCAACATTGAAAGCATTAGCTAAAGACAAAATCCCAAATCTCATCCTCTACAATTATCCTTCATTTTTCAGAGCTTTTCTGCATTGTTCTCTCACCTTTATCGATCTCACATCAACATACCTTACCTCGTCTTACCTTTCTCTTCCGTTGAACCCTTCAGGTAACTTTTTTTTATATAAAATATTCAAGGTAGAAAAATGTGATTAAAAAAACCCATCAATTCAATTTTTGATGGTTTAGTAAAGAAGAACTATAAGGGAGAAGGGAGAAAGAAAGAGAATGGAGAGATGAACTTGAGATAGGAGATTGAGGATGAAGGAAGAGAGAGTAGGTACAGGTAATGGAGAACGTGAGGGTAGATAGAGATATATTGTTGGCATAGGAGTTTGGGGGACAATTGTTAATGTACCTTTAATTAGGGAATTCGAATTTTAAGATAATTATTCAATATCATATAAAGGAATTTGTGAATCTGATTTAACTTCTTAAAATATAAGGTATAATTATTAAAAAGTGGTATTATGAGTAATATTTTTAAACTATTGGTAAAGTTAGTTAAGTATGTCTAATGATGTAGTTTTCCCTTTCAAATATAAACAATCAAATAATTAATTTACAACAAACATAGCCACGTTTCTATTACATTAAATAGCCAAAAGTCATAGAAAATAGGGGAAGTTAAGCAAATACCCCAAAATAATTAACAACATATAACCCCTTTATATTCATACCCCACTAAATAATTACACTATATACCCCTCAACTAATTTCGTTTAACTGATACTATATATATACACACACACTGTATTGATATCATTAAGGCTATATATATATATATATATCAGTTAACTGAAATTAGAAGCCTTAATGAATGGGGGTATGGGTTGTAAAAAAATTTGAGAGAATGGTATTTCCTGAATTACTTTGGTTTGAGGTATGAACATGTAAGTATTTTGGGTTTTATGGCTCATTTCCCCTAGAAAATATACATGGACTATACATTATAACTTACCTATGCATGAGTTATACAGTAACTATACATTATGATACATTTAAAAAACTGAATATAGCTTAACTATACATGAAGTATACACTGATGAATTCAATCTCGATCAACTCAAAATAACCTCTAAACAGTCCCATAATTTAGGTATAAAATCCCTCACAATGGTTTGAGTCTTTTGATATATAGTTTGCTCGAACCGATTCACGTTTTCGGTACGTCAAATTTTAGAGAGAGAAGAGTAAATTTAGCAAACATAAAAATTATATTAGCGCTCCAACCAATTTTTAAAGAGTAAATTTAGCAAACATAAAAATTATATTAGCGCTCTATAGCTATAGTTTTGCTATTTGCGCTCTATAACTAAATTATGTTTGCTATGGAGTATTCGACTTGTATATGTCGCGGCGATTTATATGAAAATTGTGTTTGTATATGTATATGTTCTTTGTGTTAGGATAGAGTGGCGAGCGAGATTGGGAGAAAGAGGAGAGAGGCGAGCGAGGGAGGGCAAAGAATGGAGAGAGGTGAATTGTATATGTATATCAGTTAGATAATTGTATATATGTAACTACTATGTATATGTATCAATGATTGTGTTTGTATATCTGCATAAAATTTGAATTCGTATACAATTGAATCGAGTTAAAACATTTGTATTTGTATATCAAATCTCACTCTCGCTTTATAAAAACACAAATTATACATTGTATTTTTAAAAATTTGTGTTTGTATAAATATGTATATGTATTTGTATATACAGTCTCTCTCGATTTATACAAACACAAATATACATTTGTGTTTCAAATATACATTTGTGTTTCTATAAAGTGAGAGAGGCGAGCGAGAGAGGGCTGAAAAAGAGGAGAGTGTTGAGCGAGATTCCAGAGAGGGGGGAAAGAGGCGAATGGCAAGAAGTTTGCTGCAAATTGGAATTAAATTAAACTGTAGCTATAACATTTATTTTGAATTAATAGTTTGTTATAATACACAATTTTTTCCTAAATAAAGCAAAGGGTCAAGTGACCCTTTTGCATAATTTTCCTAATTTTCTTCGTATTAAATTTAATGGGCCGGCCCAAGCAAGCAAGAATAACTTGTGGATCGCTCATGGGCCTAAGTATGTGGTTGGAATAGGGGATTAAATGGGCCTATCCAGCCCATATGCTAAGATATGACTACCTTGCAATTGGGCTTATGGATCGAACAAGGGTTGATTTACACAAATGTCCCTTTTTAGGTTATTTTCTAAATTTTAGTATTATTTTTTAAAATGAAAATTGTACAAATATAGCTTTCTAAAAATATTAGATTTGGGTCTAAGGTTTGCTTATATATTACTTTTACCTTATAGAAAAATAAATTGTCGTCTAACGTTAGCAATAACTTATGAATGTTAGATAGTGGTCTAACATTTTCTATTAAAATTTCCAATTTTCTGAAGAAAAATAATATTTTTAGATATCTAAAAGATTCATGTAAGAGAAACTATAAAACAAAAGTCATTAACTAAACAACATTCCCAAAAAAAGACAATCGGTGAAAATTTCACTCAAACAAGCTACCCGAAAATTTAGCTACTATATGTGTAAATAGACTCAAACAACACCGATAAAAGATGTAAAGTAAAAAATCTACATTAAAATGACTTTAAAAATAGACTTAAGTCATATGCGGCCCCTTAAAGGTGTCCGCATAATTCATTTAGACACATCAACTAGACCTAGTACCTTTGAACACCTCTACCAGCCAAGATTTGAACCGTTTAAGTATTTTTTTTGTCACTTTTCATAAATTGTGTGGCGCGTATTAATAAGCTCCCACGTGTATCTGACGTGTATAAAATGGTCATTTAACAACTACCACGTGCATTTCTTCCAGATTGAAGTTGAAATCGTCTTGTTCGTGTTATGATCTTGAAGATTTCTCTGTGTAAGTTAGGATTTTAATGTTTTTACATGCTTTGTGAAATGAATTCAAAAGCCTAAGGTTATGTTAAAATCTAGGGTTCGTAATTTTTGCGAATATTATGTCCCTTTTTTACAATTCCCTAGTAAATAAGCCTTTAAGCTTTGATTTTTAGTTTTTGCATGGGTTATATGAGTATATTTCGTTAACTTAAGCTAGGGTTTGTTTGATATTTTGCAAGCCTACCTAACAATTGACCATGTGAGAGATTATATTTACAAACATTTACCCTGGTGGAATCTTATCCGAGAGGTTTGTCCCTACTTATGTTGGAAACTGTATGCCAGCACTTAGGTATATAGATAAGGATCACTTTTTCATTTTGGAACTACTGTATTATACTAAAGAATTGGGGTATGAAACTGTTGGAGGCTTTTATATCATGGATTTATTGAATAAACAATTTGTCCTAATTACATCTGACAAACATCTCCTACACCTAATTAAAGACTTAAAACATGAGGACACTTTTGAAGTATTTGTTTGTCATAAATTAGATGAACTCTTACTTGACACTGAGGGACCTACTGATTTCTAACTAATGATAGTATTGATGTTGGTGAGGTTGTTGACCTAGGTGGAGAGGGTGAGGTTGTTAACCTAGTTGGTGAGAGTGTTGATGTTAACCTTGGTGAAGAGGGTGAGGCAGTTAACTTTGGTGGAGATGGTGAGGCTTTTAACTTAGATGGAGAGGATGTTGATACTAACCTAGGTGGAAAGGGTGTGGATGATAACCTAGGTGGACAAGGTGAATCTGATTTCTTGAGTAGTGATTCAGATCTAGTGGATATACCTTCAGAAGATAGCTCAGATATTGATAAGGAGTTGAGAGCTTTTAGACAAGAAAGAAGAAACAAAAATAGAGGAAAATGGATACTGAATATGAAGAAATACTAGTTCGAGAGGCTGGTGGTATAGATAAAGGCTTTGAGGATATTGGAAAAAATAAAACTAACAAATATGCAGAAAAATTAGGTGGAGATGAGGATTATCTTGATAGCTCTGACTGTTGGAGTGATGATGGTGATGAACATCTTGATGTCGATGTTGTTAAGGGAGTAGATATACCTGCTAGAAGGAAAAGCAAAAAAAGCCAAATATGATGAAAATTGTGAAGTTATTTGAGCTTGGAATGGTCTTTGAGGGTGCGAATCAGTTCAAGAAGGCAGTGTCAAATTATGTTGTAGAGTAAATGAGGTAGATAAAGTTAAGACCTAATGAAAAGCATAGAGTGAGGGTAAAGTGCTGAAATTCTAACTGTAAGTGGTTGTTATACTCTTTCATTGACAAGGACTCATGTGATTTTGTTGTGAAGAACTATCATCATGTTCACAAGTGTATTCCATTAAATAAGAACAAGTTGTGTAATTCAAAGTTAATTGCTAGAAAATTTAAGGACAGAATTGTATCTCAACCATACATAAGGATTTGGGAAATGCAAGATTTGGAAAGAAAGAAGTTGGGTCTTATGTTGGTAAGACTTTTGTTACAAGGCTAAACAGAGGGTTATGAAGGGAAACATGGGTGATTGGATTTTGGAATTTGCCAGATTATGTGACTATGCAGACATGATCAAACAAACCAATCCTGAAACCTCTTGTTGGGTAAACATTGATAAGGAAACTGAACCAAGAAAGAACTTTTTTGTTTATTTTTATGTGTGATTTCATGCATTTAAGCAAGGATGGTTGGAGGGGTGTAGGAATATAATTGGATTTGATGGTTGTTTTCTCAAGGAGGCTTGTAAAGGTGAGCTATAAGTTGTTGTTGGAAAGAATGTGAATAATCAAATGTATCCCATTGCCTGGGCAGTTGTGGATACATAAACAAAACTGGTTCATAAGGTATTTAATTACTGATCTAAATTTGGGAACTGGTGAAGGTTTGACTGTAACGTCAAATATGCAAAAGGTATTGATTTCACAATTTCATATATTTTAGTTTTAATTTGATCTTTATTGCTTCAATTTCTTATTTTGTACATATTTTTTGTTAGGGACTTTTTCCTGTCTTGTTAGAGTTGTTACCAAATGTTGAGAGAAGGATGTGTGCTAGACATATATGGAGTAACTGACATGTGACATGGAAAGGAGAAGAAAGAAGGAAACAATTTTGGAGATGCTCAAAGTCCTTCTTTGAAGTCAAGTTTAGAGAAGAAGTTCATGCAATTTCTAAGCTAGGTAAGAAGGAAATAACAGAGGACTTGTTGCATTATGATCCAGGAATTGGTCTATGGCTTTTTTCCAAACTCACTCCAAGTGTGATGTTGTAAAAATAACATGTGTGAGATTTTCAATTCCTGGATCTTAGCTTCTAGACACAAATCAATTATTACCATGTTAGAGGATATTAGGCATAAAATGATGAACAGATATATAGACATGATCAAATTTGCTGAAACATGAATATCAGACATTGCACCTATGGCAAGGACAATACTGGAAAGAAACAAGGAGTATTCTAATAATTGTAAAGTTCAATGGAATGGGGTGAATGGTTATAAAATTAGTGAGGGGGAATATTCATTTGTTGTTCACTTGGACAAGAAGCACTATGACTGTAGGTTGTGGATGTTGAGAGGTATTCATTGCGCTCAAGGCTTACAACCATTTCATTCAACCTATTCCCAATATAAGGATGTGGCCTGAAACTACAAATCCATCAATGGAGCCTCCAAAACCAAGAAAAATTTCAGGCAAACATGGCAAGAAGAAAAGAAAGAGTAAGGATAAGCCAAAAAATATGGTATACTTTCAAAAAAGGAGAGTAAAGATGACATGTTCCATATGCAAGAAATTTGGTCATAACAAAGCTATGTGTGCAAAAGTAAGAATAATTCATATTCACATTTGTAAATTGCTTAAAGTTTATACATATTATAGTCATATATTTTATTTAGTGATGACATAGTATGGTAAGAGGAGCACTTCTCAACCTGATAGTAAGAGAAATTCAAATCAACAAAGTTATTCTCAAACATGAGTAAGATTTGATTTACAGATTCATTTACATTTAGTTTTTATTGTACAAGTTATTCATATCTCCTTATTTTTGTTCAATAGGTTAGAACAGAATCAAGTCAACAAAGTTCTGTTTGTAGTGACACTGTAACACCCCAGAATTTTTTTTGAACTAAGACTCGAACCATCCTTCGTTGTGAGTAGGATTTTACCGAGGAATTTAAAATTTCTTGAGTGCTGAGGTCACTAGATGTATCACCTTGAGTTCCAAAAATAATTAAAGAGAATTCATTCAAGTCATTCCTAAGTTCTTCTAAGTTTTGGTCAACTTCAAACGACCATAACTTTCAGTACAGGATAAGTTAGGTGGCCCATAAGTTATCAAATAAAAGTTCTCTGAATTATCTTTCCAACACAACTGAGTTTGCTAAGTTTCTAGGTCGGATGAGTGAGATATACCCTTTTGAAGTTAGATTATCCAGTTAAGGAAAGTTACCTGAAAATAGTAAGGGGTATTTTAGTCTTTTCCTTATCCAATCAGATTTAATTCATTTTTAGTAAGTTTTTAGGGGTCTAATCTGATTAGGTTCAGTTTTATAATCCTAATATACGCCAAGGGTTTTAGTTGAGAGTTCAAGAAGAGAAGAGAAGAAAAAAAAAAAAAAAAGAGGAAAGGATCAAGGCGTTCGTCGAGGTTCTTGAGTTTTGTTGCGGATTTTCACCATGGGTTTGATCCCTAAGAGGTATGTAAATTTTCATAGTGTTGGGTTCGTTCACCCATACTCCAATCATGAGTTTCTTCTACGAATTTTATCCATAAGTTTGAGTATGTTGAGTTCTTGATAAGTGTTCTTGATATTCATTCTAAATCTTATTTTGTTGGGGTTTTGATGATTTCTTGAGATGAAAGTGAGTTATTTGAGTGTTGTTTTGAGTATATTAGTGTGTACTTAGGTTGGGTAATTTAATCTAAGGAAAACTTGAGAAAAGAAATCAATTAAAAGCAATTTAGGATAAAAAAATAAGACACGAAATTCATCGGATTGTCCTGGGGGAGAGGTGGCGCGGCGTGCCACTGATGCGCCAGCAGGGATGGTGTGGCGCGCCAACAGTGCACAGATTTGGGCTTCTAAACTTTAGGAGTTGGCACCTGCGCCAGCAGTGCGCCATGCTTGCCTGCCCCCACCCGTTTTCTGTCGTTTAGCCCGTCTGAGTCCTTCTAAAGTGTACTAACACTTCCTATCAATTCTAACTACTCTAAATGACTTCTAAACACCTAGAAATCATTCATAACCTTGAATTTATAATCCAAATTCAAGGTAAAGTTAGGAGTTGAGTCTTGAGAGTTCTTTCGAACATTTTGAGGAAGTTTTTTTGAGTATTTTTTAGGAGTCTTCTACAAATTCAAATAACTTGTTTCAAGACTCGAGCAAGTGAGTATGAGAGTGATGAGAATGTATTCATAAGTCTACTTTATCATCATGAGATCCTTCGTATCATGAACCATAACTCTTGAATTCATAATTCACATTCAAGAGAGAGTTAAAGAGTAGAGTTCAAGAAAGTCTTTGAGTTCAATTGTGAATCCTTTGAGATCAACTATATATTTGAGCTAAGTTTTGAGGAAGTAAGTATGAGAATGAGAAGATTCGTATACATGAGTTCCATATTGTTATTTTGACCCTCAAGTCGAGTCGTTCATGCCCATAAATTTCGCATGACCTTCATAAATTGAGCATCTTTGAGAGGAGTAGTATGTTCAAGTTCTAAGTCTTGAGTATTGAGTTCCTAATCCCATTTTAGATTTTATTCCTAATCATGGGACAACTACATATTACCCATGAAGTCCTTGAGTTGATATGTTCATGCCCATAATTCTGCATGAACCCTATAAATCGAGCAGTCTGGAAACGAGAGGTATCTTTGAGTCCTTGAGTTGAGTAGCTCATGCCCATAATTCCGCATGAACTCTCTGAGTTGAGTATTCTTGATACAAGTATTACCATTGAAGTTCTTGAGTTCTGAGTTATCGAGTCTCAAGTATTGAATTTGTATGTATGGTTATTGAAAACCTCGAATTGACTCGTTCACGTCCATAATTCGGTATGAAATTTATTCTGAGAAGTCTTTTTACAAATTTTTCTGAACTTGTTTTAAGACTTGAGCACTTGAGTTGAGAAAGAGTAGAGTCGAGTTCATTTTCTTTAAAATGATATATGGGAACTAAGTATTCCCAAGAGTAAATATTTTCATATTTAAAAGAGGAGGAAACTAATATTTTCGAAAAAGTTTTGAGGAGTTGAGTAACATCTCTTTTTAGAGAAAGATTTTGAGTAATAATCTCAAACCACAGAAAGAGTTATGTTTTTAAACATATGAGTTGAGTATATTTTGGGAGTAGTATTGAGCACCGATATAGGGGGAGTTCATACAACTCACAACCACCATAAACCATGTAGCCAACGTGGGTAGAAAGGGTCATACTTTTTAGATGATTCCTTAGTGCTTTTTAGCATACGACTAGTGGATCCACTTAGTTGAGAGGTTTATACCCCGGCAAAGTATAGGACAGTTCTGGCAGCGTGGGTGAGCTGTTGTATCATCACATAGCTCATAATGATGGTTGTCAGTTAGAGAATCTCCCACAGAGTTATAACATATTTTATTATATACAAATTGAGTTGTTATTGTGTTCTTCAATACATTGAGTTTCTATTTATTGTTTTAAAAGATTTTCATGTATTGCATCTTTTATTGTTGCTTTGTTCTTGAGTACCTTGAGTTGAACTGTGTTTCATTGATTCGAGTACCTTATTGTTGAGTTGAGCCCAATTTCACTGAGTTGAGAACCTTATTTCTGAGTTGAGTATCTTATCTTTGAGTACTTCTGAGTGGAGTAAGTTTGAGTAGTTTAGAGTATCCTTGAGTATTCCTTGAGTTGAGTTGAACAATGTTTATTTGAGCTGAGTTGAGTTGAGTGAGTTGAGAAGAGGTAAGTATGTTTCTTTTCCACCAGTTCAAGGTTATGTTATGCTTTAGAATTCTACTTACATGCTCGTACATTCCATGTACTGAGCCATTTGGCCTAAATTATTTCATGATGCAGATACAGGTATTCAGGATCATCCACAGGCGTTTTGTTGATACCACATGTAGTTTGAGTTAGCTATGGTGAGCTTCCTTGCTTCCGAAGGGTTCCACTTGTACTTTCAGTTATATCAGTTGTTAGGATGTCGTGGGTCTTTTTCCGACTTCCATCTTTGTCAGTTGGAGGCTTCATAGATAGACAGTAGAGTTTCAAAAGTATGTTCATTTATTTTGCTAAATGTTTTAAAGACTTAAGTTGCCTATTTTATGGCGAGTTGAATATGTTATTTTTATTCAGAGTTATTCATTTGAGTTAAAGATTTGTAATTGAGTTCAATGACTTTTATTCAGTTTTTAAGCTTTGTATGCTTGAGTTAGTATTTCAGCTTGTAGTCAGCCAGGATGAGGGTTCGCTTGGGGACCAACAATGGTTCTCGAGTGTCGGCCACGTCCAGGGTATAGACTCGGGTCATGACAGACACCATTGTTATGCCAAGAACTAATCAAACAGGAGTAAGATTAAATTTAAAAATTCATTTACATTTAATGTTTTTTTCTACAAGTTATTCATATATCCTTATTTATGTTATATAGTCTAGAATGGGCAGTGGCGGACCCAGAATTTTTGCTCAGCGGGTTCAAAGTGTAAAGGAGAAGTTCAGGTGGTAATGCAAGTGTGCGGTGAGCGTAGTAGTCCCTCGACATGCTCTTTGTACAAGAACCGTAGATATTTCATTGGTTCACAAAAGTAAAGACTAAACTAATCAAAGATATTGAGGACAAAGATACATTCATAAGAATTTTAGTGGATCGACTGTATTACATAAGTTAACTCCTAAAACACGTGAAAATTAAATGATGAAAAGGGGAGCAAGACGGGGAAGAAAGATATTTACCTTATCATGCTAAATTTAACTTAATTTATCATGTCGTGTTAATCATTTCTTTCTACTTTTATAATGCTCCATCGAGCATTCTTAAAATTTCTTGTGTTTTTTATACTTTTATTTTGTAATGTCTTACTTTAATTTTCACTTTTTAAATTTTTTAAATTAGCATCCATTATAATGCATATTCAGAAGATAAATAAATAGCATCGTCAATTTTTTTAGTTCATATAGTTCAATTTACTAGGTTAGTCATAATTTGTAAAAAAAGACAAATAACGAATAAATCAAATATGTTTAGTTTTCATCTCTTTAAAATAGAATTAAAAATATAAAAGAAATTTCATGAATTCTATAAATTAATATATTTGAAAGGATGTTGATGATATTTAAGTTTCTTCATTCAATTACATCTAATTTACCTTCTTTTTTTTAAATATATATTTTTATTTCATCAATTTCTAGTTAAATATAATTCATCATTTTTTAAAAGAGTTATTTACGTTAGTATATGAAAAAAGAGTTACGTTGAAACAAAATAAATAATAGATATAAAAAGAATAAAAAATAAAAATGAAAAGAATTTACCTAATAAATTTAAAGAAAAACAAATTAAAAAGAAGAAATGGAACAAAAGGAAAAAATAATGAAAAAGAAGAAGAAAGTCTAAGCCCAAAAAGTTCAATTTTCCAAAGCATTTAAAGGAGGAAAAATGTTGTCCATGGGATTCGAACACGTGACCTAGGGGCATTTGTTGAACCACTTATTCGTTGTGCTAAGCCTGTACTTTGTTTTTAGGGGGTTCATTTTAATATATATACGCATAAAATCAAAATTTTATGTTATATATACATTGTAATTTTTTGACAAGGAGGTTCGGGTGAACCCCCTAGGGTCCACCTAGGTCCGCCCCTGAGAATGGGAGGTCCATCACACTCTACTTCCAGAACCACATATGCAACCACATTTGCAACTACACAATCAAGTCAACCAAACTCTATTTGTGGTGACACAACATCTATGCCAAGACCTCCTCAAAAAAGGGTTCAAGTTGGGACTGGAAGAGGATTGGGAAGAAAAAAAGTTAATGCAAGAGGGACCCCATTTTTTACCAAAAGAGATAATTCTTCTAGTCAACTGCCACCTTTATCAGTTCACAAGAGACCATACAGTTCTGCCTCATTTGTTGTTGCTACTGGAGGAAACAGAAGGCCTACAACTGGTTTTAGTGTTTACTCTAATCTTACAACTGGAGCCCAAGTATTTAATGTATGTTCACTTAATATGTTTACTTTGTTTTTGTGTATATTCTAATAGCCATATTATGATCTTACCTTATCTTACACTTTATTTCTTCTATTACAGCCTGGTACATCAAGTGAGAAGATTTTACATGGGCCAACAAAATTGAAGAGTGCTTCACCAACCAATATAGATATTGGCTTTAAATACGTCGCCTAAAATAGAAGGGAAAAGATGCAGTCAGCACTTCACAGTTGCAACAAATGAAAGCAAACAAGAAAAACAAAGGGCCTTGTGGAACCTTCAAGAAGTAGTTCATTTGGAAAGATGTTATGATTTTGGGATATGTTAAAAGGGTCAACTACTGTTTAGTTTATTTTGAACACTCGTGTAATGTATTTTTGAATCATGCCTTTGTGTTAGCAAGACTAAGTATTTTTGAGGATCAGCCTTTTTGTTAGAAAGACGATGGTTTTTTAGCAACAACTAGACTACCTCTCAATGCATTTGTGTTATGTATTTTTCAACCATGTCTTTGTGTTATGTATTTTTCAACCATGCAATTGTGTTATTAGCTCAATTTTTGAACAACAACTAGACTACCTCTCAATGCATTTGTGTAAGACTACTCAATCCCATAACTAATTGGTCTGGAAAATTGCTCTGTTTTTCCAGAACACAGGGCAAGTTACAAAAAAAAGGTAAGTTACAGAAGAGACTAACCAATTCATATTCAAACTTTCAATTTGATACAAAATATGAACTTAACATAGGCCTTACTATTACAAAACAGACCAATTAACCTTCTAACTACTCAAAACTAAATAATTAAGTACTAGAATCTTGAACTACTATGAACTACACCATATTAAAGATCCATTTTATAGTTAGCGACAAAGAAAAATAATCACAAATCGGTTAAAATTGACATTTTCCCAATTCCTTTGGAGTTTAACTTCCTTGAGCTTCTTGTTCAATACTATCATCTTCTCTTCATTTTCATTCAATTGAAATTTCAAAGAATTCCTTTCTTCTTCAAGCTCTTTCACTTTTCTCTTTAGTCGATCAATCGAATTTTCACCATCCATGAATCTATTCCATGACACAAATCTAGATGATTCATCAGTATTTTGAGGCAACGGATCAATCCATGTAAAATAGCCATATCCACCATTTTCCTACAAACCACATAACAGTAATAAATATATAAAATTTTATTTTTTGAATAATTCAATAACAATAGTTTTTGTTCGAATAGTTACAAACATTTGATGCTCTGCATCTAAAAAAACGACGACCTGGATTCAATTGAGTCCTCAAAGTCTTCAGTCAGCAATAGTCACCACATTTACATATATCAATATCCTTGGTATTCACTGAATTTTGTGACATTTGATAAAAGACAATTGATTTAGAAGAGAGAAACAAGAGAAAGATTGGAGATTTAGAAAAAGAAGATAGAATTGGGGATTTAGAGTTCTAAAATGGATTTAGGGGAAGAAGAGAACTGTAACACCCCGACTTTTCTAAACGTCTAAATTAATTCGTACATTCGTGGAAAGACAAAGAGGGTGAGTAATAAATTAAGAATGATGTGGTATGTCATATTTTAAGTGTTCAAGGGTTGTATCTCAAGTTTTGAAGTAAGGTAAGTCGCAAAATAAAAGTGGGCGAAAGTTATCGTAAGTTCCTTTTTAAAGATTTCTTTGCAATTTGGGTCAAATGTTTTGGAAGTTTTCTCCCAATCTATAACGAGTTATGGGTCCCATGACCCATTAAATAAAAGGCCTACGAGTCTAGTTTGCAACGCATAAAACCCCGTATCAAACCGACATCAGAGTAAAAAGTTGTGAGGGTTTTACTAGGGACTGTTGGGGCAGAATCCGGGTCGGATCTGGGTCAAGTCAAAAATATGGTATGTCGGCTTATTTAACGTTTTAAGCCATGAAAACATTTCAGTTCAATTCCAAACCAGAGAGAAAGCTTAAGAGAGGGTTCCTATGAAGTTCTAGCATGATGAAGGTTAGTTTTTGACTATTTCTACCATTAAACATTGCCCCCGTGCCTAGAAACGTAATCCATACACGTGGCAATCGTTTTTCCCTTCTATTAGCTGCATTTGGAGCTGGTTTTTTAAGATATAAATTTGTAGTTATTGGTATTTCTTCAAGGTTTAAACTTGGTTAACTAAGGTAATCATCTTAGGACTCTTTCATGATTGTTTTTATGAATTTCTACGGACGTTTCGATAAGTTGGGGCAATATGGCAAATCTGCCAATTTAAGATTAATTATGAACTATTTATAGGTGCATACAAGCTGTGTATATATAGTGTTTACGAAGCTTAGGACATAAGGAACAACTTTCATGAAGGAACTATGGTCTTTCGAGCGTTCATTGGAAAGGTATGTTAAGGTTATTCCATTCGTTCGACATGTTTCCTTAGGGGTAGTTAACGTTGGTGATCTTGTAGATGTAATTGTTAGTGGCTGGCTGATTGGGTGGTTATAAACCCTCATTTTAGGGACTCACGATCTATTAAGAAAGACCCAAAGTTAGGAACGACTTGGAGATTATTCATACATATTGTTTATAGCTAAATTGCTCGCCTTTAGTCTATTCAATTGTTTATTGTCACCCTTGGGGCTATAGTGGTTAGTTGTTGAGCTATGAACTGCCTATGGGGGCTATGATCTTGTCTAATAGGACTGTGTTATTGCCAAAGAGCGCTATGTGTTGCCCACGGGGCTATATTGAAGCCAAAGAGGGTTGTGTTGCCTACGGGGCTATTTTAACGCCAAAGAGGGCTATGTGTTGCACATGGGGCTATATTGATGCCAAAGAGTGTTATGTGTTGCCTACGGGATATTTTGATGCCAAAGAGGTCTATATGTTGCCTACATGGTTGTGTTGATGCAAAAGAGGGCTATGTGCAGCCCACAGAGCTATGATGTTGCCTAAGGGGGCTATGCGCTGCCTACGGGGCTATATCGTTGTCAAAAAGGGTTGTGTGACTTCTTACAAAGACAAGGGGCTACCGATAAGGTTATGTAGATTGGTTTGGCACCTTCTTGGGCTTATGGGGGCCTAAGTAGGTGGTATGTTGTTTGTACCTATAGGGCTTATGGGGGCTTGGTTAGGTTGATGTTTGATCATTATTGTATTTTATTATATTCAGTAGTGGGTTGGCATGCTTATCTAAATTTGATTTCCTTACCTAATTGCTTTTGGTATATTATGATACTTGCTCATTTAGTCTACAACCTTTCA
>JAJOOS010004825.1:0-21190 GCA_029582725.1 Solanum chiquidenum
ACAAATATTGCAAATTAACAAGTCATAATGAAAATGATCATAATTTAAAAGTACTAAATCATGCTAAAATAAGTTTAATAAGTATTAGTTACATGACTAAATATTAAAGGAAATTAAAATTAGATTATGTATTTGAATTGTCTAAACCAATGTAAAATCAAAGAACAAATATTCAATATTATTGTCATTGTTAGTGTTGAATTGATTTTCTTTTTGCATTAGTATTAATTTGATTTTGATTTAAGCTTATTATAATTATCAACATCTGTGGACTATAATCTTTATTGAACCATTCAGAATTCTAAATTTCAAACTTGAAATAATATATTAAAAGATAAAAACTATGAAAAAGTATAAGAAATATTTAAAAATTATATCAAAGTAAATATTTTTATGTATAAAATAAAATTTTAAAATTATATATATAATATCGGGTTGGTTTGGTCTCGGGTTGATTTTTTTTAGTTAAAACCAAACCAACCCAAATATAGTCGAGTTTTTTTTTTCAATACCAAACCAAGTCAAACCAACCACTAATCGGGTTTTTTTCTCGGTTTGACTCAATTTGCGGTTTAATTCGATTTTCGGTTCGGTTTTGTACACACCTACCAATCACATAATCAACCCAATTTGGAGCCACACAGGTGGTGAGCTCTCTCCCTTCCAGTTTGTAATTGGAGGCCTATCATCCTCTTTCCCTTTCAAACTTTTAAAGAAGAGATTTAAGGGTCAACCTCAATTGATGAGTACTCTCCCTTTCCATACTATAGGTGTTACGGTTCAAAATTCATCATATATTTTCTTTCATACGATCAAAGATAGTTATCTATTGGAGAAATATTAACATGTACACTCGACTTTTTTCCTTCTTCTCCTTCACTAACCCTCTTTTCATTTGCCCTTACCTTGATAATTGTAAGGTTACTATTCTTGAAAATAATAAAATAAAAAAACAAAAAAAACGGAAGTATCAGAAATAGAAAAGGATCCGATGCACTTGTGATTAAATTATCTTTATCAAAAGAATTTAAAGGCAGAACACTATGATTTGGGGAATATTTTATATCCAATTTAAAGAAAATGACTGACAATTTGTAATTATATTCATGTGTTTGCATAATGCAATTAAAAGTATTATTGAGAATGTGGTAGCTTTAAAATAATTGTTAAAAGGGAAATATAGGGTCTTTGTCCCTAAATATAAAATTAACAACTTGAGTTATACACTTCATAGACAAAATATACACAAGATAAGTGACCTCATGAGGTCTTTGCAAAGGTCTTATTTTTCTTACAAAATTGACTAAGGTCGTATTATTGCTCCCTCCCTTTTATATTACTCGATCCATCCATATTATTGATCAGACACATCCATTAAGAAAACTTTAATTAGAGATGTATTTTACTATACTAATTTTATAAATCATGTCTTGAAACTCTAAATTTAACAATTATTAATTTGCTAAAATGAACTAGTAAAATGAAACATCTATACATGCCAAATTAAATAAAACGGAGGGAGTATTACTTTTATAATGAGGTCTTACCAAAAGTCTTTGTTAAATCATCCTCATAGTAGCACCAAAAACCTTTACAACCATGCAAATTCAAAGAAAGAGAAAAAATAGAATAAAGTAAAGCCAATAAAATAGAGAGAACAATAATATAACATTTTTAAAAAGAAGGATGGATAAAAGTATGCAATATGTCTGTTTAATAAAACAAAAGGTACAAAGTTGTTGGCAATGTGCTTGTTATATATTTGCAATTTGCACCAATTGATACTAAAAAAAGACTTGCCATTGGCTAATAGCTCAAATTTCAAAGGTATTTTTATCCTTTGACAGAATATTATATTGAAAAGGACCAATGCACCATGTGCTCAAATTATATTATCTACTTGAAGAAAATGCCCATAGGCCAATGGTGTCTTTGTATTATAAAAAGGAGGCTCATCTATACTTGGTAGACACAAATTACATAAATAACAATAGCAATGCCTAGTTTCCCACCTCTTCTCTTGCTATCATGGTTTCTTTTTGCTCATTTCTTTTGTTTAGTAGTCATAGCAGAGAGATCTACTTATATTGTCCATCTGGACAAGTCTTTAATGCCTAACATGTTTGCTAGTCACCATCACTGGCATTCTTCTACAATTGAATCAATCAAGATTGTGAATCCTGCTTTACTTAATAGCCACCATCCTGTTCCAAAGCTTCTCTATTCTTATGACAATGTATTTCATGGCTTCAGTGCTGTGTTGTCTAAAGATGAGTTAGAAGTTCTCAAGAAGTCCACAGGCTTCATTTCAGCTTATAAAGATAGGTCTGTTGAAGCTCACACGACACACACCTCCGAGTATCTTAAGCTCAATCCTTCCTCTGGTCTGTGGCCAGCTTCTGGTTTTGGCCAAGATGTGGTCATTGGTGTTCTTGACTCTGGTGTCTGGCCCGAATCTGCCAGTTTTAGAGATGATGGGATGCCTGAGATACCCAAAAAATGGAAAGGAATTTGTCGGCCAGGCATGGAGTTTAATACTTCATTGTGTAACAGGAAACTCATTGGGGCCAATTACTTTAATAAAGGACTAATGGCTAGTAATCCTGATGTGAATATTTCCATGAATTCTGCAAGGGACACTGGAGGTCATGGCACCCATGTTGCCTCCATTGCTGCTGGTAATTTTGTCAAAGGAGCATCATATTTCGGATATGCTCCAGGAACAGCAAAAGGGGTTGCACCCCAAGCTAGGCTTGCTGTGTATAAATTCAGCTTTAATGAAGGGAATGTCGCTTCTGATTTGATTGCAGCTATGGACCAAGCGGTTGCAGATGGTGTTGACATGATATGCATTTCTTATGGCTGGCGCTTTATTCCTTTATATGAAGATACTATTGCAATAGCTGCTTTTGGTGCCATGGCCAAGGGCGTGTTGGTTTCTGCATCAGCAGGAAACCTTGGTCCTGGTATGGGAAGTTTAAACAACGGAGTACCATGGATCTTCACAGTGGCGTCAGGCCACACTGACCGTTGGTTTTCAGGGACTCTGACCCTGGGAAATGGTCTAATGATAAGGGGATGGAGCTTGTTTCCAGCGAGAGCTATTATTGATGATTGGCCTGTAATTTACAACAAGACAGTGTCTGCTTGTGATTCAGCTGAATTATTAGCTCAAGTACCGGATGCTGGACGTAGCATCATCATTTGTCGGAAGAGCGCAGATGCAGAAGAAGTCGCTAGCCAAATGAGATCTGTTGCAGAGGCTAGACTAGGAGCAGCCATCTTTATTTCCAATGATCCAGCAGTATTAAGGTCCATTGAATTTCCAAATCCTGGAGTTGTTATAACCCCCAAGGAAGGGAAACAGGTTCTCAGTTATGTTTCAACGGCTCATGAACCCAAGGCCAGCATTAGTTTCCTGGAGACGCATTTGGACTCAAAGCCTGCTCCAGTTGTTTCTGCATCCTCAGCTAGAGGCCCTTCTCGAAGCTACCTGAGAGTGTCAAAGCCAGACATATTAGCACCAGGAGTTTTAATTCTAGCCGCCTGGCCATCTAATATTATGGCAGCGACAATTGGTACCAATATAGAATTGGCAACTGATTACCTTCTTGAATCAGGCACATCCATGGCTGCTCCTCACATTGCTGGAATAGCTGCATTGGTTAAAGGTGCACATCCTGAATGGAGTCCTTCAGCTATTCGTTCCGCCATGATGACCACCGCTAACCCTTTGGATAATACTCAAAAACCAATAAGAAAATCTGAGGATAACAAACCTGCTACATCACTAGATATGGGAGCTGGACATGTTGATCCTAACAGGGCTCTTGATCCAGGCCTTATATATGATACCACTCCACAAGATTATGTTAATCTTCTTTGTTCTTTGAATTTCACAGAGGAGCAGTTCAAAACAATTGCAAGATCATCAGTTAACCACAACTGCTCAAATCCATCCTCGGATATCAATTACCCATCATTTATTGCTTTTTTTAGCCCAGAAGGAAACTTCACTTTTTTGGAGCAGAAATTCAGGAGGACTGTGACAAATGTTGGGAGTGCTGCAGCTAAGTATAGGGTGAAGGTGAAAGCACCAAGGAATTCAAAGGTTTCTGTGTCACCGCAAACATTGGTTTTTAAGAAGAAAAATCAGAAGCTGAGCTACAGTTTGACCATTCGCTACAAAGACGATGCAGAACAAGAAGTCCAATCTGGTTCAATCACATGGGTGGAAGAGAATGGAAATCCTACAGTACGGAGTCCTATTGTAATATCTCCAGAGATAGAGACCTGGTAGTGAAGCTGTTTTGCAATTTCTAAGTTTGTAACTGTGAAAAGGATTCCATCTGAAATAGCTGGATACCTGCCGGTAAAGCATGCGTACTTTGAAGTTATTGTTAAAATATATTATTTTGCTAAAACATAAGAGCATGACTTGTGGTAAAAGTACTCATTACTAGAAAAGTACTCATTACAACCATGCATATTCAAATATAGGGAAAAATTAGAATAAAGTAAAGCCAGTAAGAGAACAACAATTAAAATTTAAAGGAGGATGGATAAAAGTATGTAATATCTCCTCTTAATAAATAAATTATATTTTTCACCAAAGGGTGTGGGTTAGTGGTCAATAAAGTAGTTGAGATTCATGAGGTCTCAGGTCCTATTCCCAACGGAGACAAAAAACACTAGGTGATTCTTCCCATATGTCTCAGCCATGGTGGATAGAGTTACTTGGTACCCGTTGTTGGTGGGGGATGGCAGATATCACCTGGAAATAGTCAACGTGCGCAAAAGTTGGCGCAGACACCACGGTCATCAGAAAAAAAAATCTGCTTTATAAAACAAAAGGTACCAAGTTGTTGGCCAATGTGCCTATCTATATGCAATTTGCACTAATTTATACTATAAAAAACATAGCTCAGACTTCAAAGGTGTTTTTATTCTTTTGACAGAATTTATATTGAAAAGGACCAGTGCACCATGTGCTCAAAGTATATTATCTACTTGAAGAAAATGTCCATGGGCCAATGGTTTCTTTGAGCTTCTGTGTTATAAAAGGAGCCTCATCTATACTTGGTAGACACAAATTACATAGATAACAATGGAAATGGCTAATTTCCTACCTCTTCTGTGGTTATCTTGGTTTCTTTTTGCTCATTTCTTTTGTTTAGTAGTCAGCAGAGAGATCTACTTATATTGTCCATTTGGACAAGTCTTTAATGCCTAAGGTGTTCGCTACTCACCATCACTGGCATTCTTCTACAATTGAATCCATAAAGATTCCAACTCCTGCTTTACTTAATAGCTGCCATCCTGTTCCAAAGCTTCTCTATTCTTATTACAATGTATTTCATGGCTTCAGTGCTGTTTTGTCTAAAGATGAGCTAGAAGCTCTCAAGATAGGTCTGTTAAAGCTCACACAACACACACCTCCGAGTTTCTTAAGCTCAATCCTTCCTCTGGTCTGTGTCCAGCTTCCGGTTTTGGCCAAGATGTGGTCATTGGTGTTCTTGACTCTGGCGTCTGGCCCGAATCGCCAGTTTCAGAGATGATGGGATGCCTGAGATACCCAAAAAATGGAAGGGAATATGTTGGTCAGGCATGGAGTTTAATACTTCATTGTGTAACAAGAAACTCATTGGGGCCAATAATTACTTCAATAAAGGGCTATTCGCTAGTAATCCTGATGTGAATATTTCCATGAAAAGGTTTCTGTCTGAAATAGTCGGATACCTGCCGGTAAAGCATGCGTACTTTGAAGTTATTGTTGAAATATAATATTTCGCTAAAACTTTAAAGCATGACTTGTGCCGATAATGTATTGTGGGCTGGTAAGTACTCATTACTAGTTGTTTCTTTTTAAGCCAAAGAAAAGTGCCACCACCAAAGAGGTCTTTTTAAATAGAGCAGTTTCAAGAATACAGATAGGGCAATTCCTTCACAAACTGGTTTGCTGGAATTCAATACTTGACTGCTGATGAATAAGATGAATTCTTTATGATAATCAAGCTTCTTATAGGCATGGAGTGTATTGGAACAGCTGAAGGAAAAAAATAGAACTGCCACATCCATTTCAATTGTAGTACTGTACATCAGGTTTCCATATTGAAATGAAGTTCGGACTCGAATAGAGATGTCCACACTAATGCGTCCTAACTCTATGATATTGTTATATAGATATCATAAAAAGGACTAGTACATCCACTAGTTGACATCGGGACTAGGGAGAACCATTTAGTGATGACTGTATTAAAGTATTCACAAGTAGTACAACTGAAACTTCTAAATTGACTAGTTGTAAAAAACCCCTAGACAGTGGCTATGGAAGAACGGATTGTCTCGAACCTGAAACAAGGTATCAAATGTGGTTCTCAAATCCTCCTAAAAATAGGATATATGCAGCCTGGGGAAGTCTTTCACCAGGAATTTGGTTCTGAGTATGTGGGCGTCTTTTCTTTTTATGATGACGGTGGTGTCCTTCCACTGGCTACCTCCCACTATAGCATAGTTACTGGGTAACTGTCCGCACCAAGGCTTAGGCAGATGGACTAATATGAACGTTAGCACATATTGATCAGAATTTTTCCTCAGTCTAACCAAAGAACATAAGTTATGCATATGGAAGTCTTTCACCAAGAAGTTGTTCCTTGGTAGTATAGGCATAAGCGCATAAGCAAACCTTTTGATCTATGTGCAAAGAAATCTTTAGACGAGTAAATTGAGAAGTTACCTGGTGTCATTCAGCTTTTGGAAATAGCTACACTTTCAGCAGGAATCACCATATATCAACTATTTCTAGGGGAGAAAAGGAAAGAGCAATTTAGATAAATAGACTAAATTTTAGATTTTGTGATCAATAATCTGCCTAATAGAAAAAGATTAGACAATTCATTTTCCCTATCAACAACAGATAAACATAAAGAAGATGAAATATCTTAGAGCTACCTTTTTTCGAACAAGAAAACATTATAGCAGCAGTTTAAAGCATGTGACTACTGCTTACCAGTTTGATGATCCCTTTGTCTAAAATATTTGCTAGTCACCATCATCAGTATTCCTCCACCATTTATCCCGTCAAGATTTTAGCCCAACTTCACTTAATTGGAAATCCTGCTCCAAAGCTCCACTGTTCTTTTGAAAATGTCTTTCATGGGATCAGTGTTTTTGTTCAAAGATTAGCTCAAGCTCTAAATATGTCCCGGGTCCATTTCAGCTTATATAATAGAACTGACTGATGCTTTAAATATCTACTGGGGAATCATCATAGTTTTGAACAACATAACCTTATCAAAGGAAAGGTTGCCTACCATTTAACTCAGAACAACATATAATTTTCTAATTCTCATCATAACTCAACTAAACCAATATAAATTAATCAAAACTATAGCTGGATCAGCTTGCTACCCTTTCCCGACTACCTTTGAAATCCTTTTGGTACGATACATGTATATACAAAGTTAAAATGCTTAAACAATATCAAAGGGCTTTGCTATTTATATTTGCTTCCTGTATTATGTGCATTTGGAAATTTTCCTCAATATCAACCTTCAGCATAAATCATATTGTGGCTCCTAGCGGATATAGGTACATACAAGAACAAGTTATCAACAAGTATAAATTTTGCACAATCAAGAGATTTTGAAGCCATACTTCTTTTCAATTAAACAAAATAAAGCACCGATAAAGAGTGTGCCAAAAAATCTCACCACTGTTATAGTTGAATTTAAAAAATAATTGTACAAATGATACTTGGTACCATAAACTGGGAACCATTATCTATGTTTCTTCTTATTCTCGTGATCTTTGGATTCCAATCCAACGTGCAAAATCCACCCACCTGGTAAGAGAGGGATAAAAATTTAGAAAATTAGAAGATAGAATAAACTTCGAAAGAAAAACCTTAGAGCGGAAAGAACTTGTACATCAATGATCCCAAAAAGGTATTGCCAGTTCGAAAAACGAAGCACAGTGCACCAAGCATGATCTTGTTCTTGTGTAGCAAGGGCTCCAATATTCGTTGTTCAATAACTCCAGCAAGGATTTGATACCTGATAAAGGAATAAAATATATAAATGAAATGGCATGGGCCTTCCAATTTTTTTTTTTTTGACATATAGAGCTCATGAAGGGGTGGGGGGTTATGTTTTTGCAGTTACTAGCTTCTTCCTTGGCTTCAAGAGATTACTCTATATTGCATTCATTTCCTTCTGTGGTTTTCTACGACCTAACTACTTATGAATACATCACAATTCGAAAGGGGAAAGTCTAGGTACATATAGGTTATACATTGTTATCAAACTAAAACGTCATGGATGAATTTCAATGAATTACGGAGAAAATTTGCATAGATCATTCACAATCTATCCTCCATAATAAAAAGGAGACGAGATTCCAGCCTTTTATATGCTGTAATGCTATTATCACACAGTAAGATGACAAAACCTCATTATTGTAAAATCTAAAAACACTTTGTATAGGCTTGACATTGTAAACAGACTCAAGTTCTTCTCAAGAAGTTTTTTAAACTAGGTTTAGCCACATAAACTTTATAGCAAACACAGCACAGCAAGCTTATGAGCCTTATATAGTGTACTGGTGAATCTAGGAGCTCCATCCAAAAAAAGGTCATCTGTAAAATGACCAAACAGGGATATCTCATAAGAAGATAGTGAAACGGAAGAGTAGATGTATGAAAGAAGATGATAAAGATGTTCAATTAGAAAAAGTAGCTGTTTTATGGCAAGAGAACTGGCAGCAACAGAAGAAATTGTTGTTTCGTACTATAGATGAATAATCTTGAGCTGTATTGATGGGGTAAAAACAGTGAAATTTCTCCGAGTACTTCTCCATACTAAGAGATGGAAGAAGCTGATCATTATTTTGGATGACAGTAGTTCTTGAAAATGTGAAATACCTAAGGTTGCTTGAGAATGCCATGTAAACACCATAGGCAGCACTGCTAGACAGAACTGGTAGATTCTCAGCTTCACCAGCAAAGGTTTTATCAATAGCCTTCCGTGCATTGATTAAAGTATTTGTTACACCTGTACCAACCTGGAAATGAGGAAAAATGAATTAACAAAATACATCAAAGGTACTGCACTCTAGCTGACACTAGCAAGCTACAGAATAGTTGAGAAATGACCACTGCGCTAAATACTCAGTTATTTAAGAAGGAAGAAGTACAGTAGTTCACAAACAGAAGAATGCAAGAATGCATGCACATAATCCCAAAGAGAAGATTACGCGGACAAACTCTGGTGAGCACATATGTAGACATATATACGGATAAATAGATGGAGAGAAAGAGAGAGGCATTTATAAACATACAAGTTTCGGAGGAAATAAAATATCTAAAAACAATATTGACTTGTCATTTATGTTCAAAAACAGTATCGAAAAGGAATAGATAAACAATGACATTCCACATGATATCGTTTAATGTACTACTTGAAAGAGACAGATATAGAATATCTGCTGTAAGTCTGTAACAGTGTTACTTGAAATTACACCCATAACATGAATTAGGACTTGGTGGTAGCCATTTTCCTAATTATGAAACAGGAAACTGGAATAAGCCTCTTAAAATCAAATAAACACTTCAACAAAGATTAAGATGCTAGATAGGCTCAGTGTAATTAGTCAAATGACATCAAACACTTGAACAGAAGATTTAAAAAAATCTCAATTATGGTCCTAACTACAGGTGAAAGATAGCCTTTATGAATAAAGAGCCAGTTTCGGAAACAGCCCCTCTACCTCCACGAGTTAGTGGTAAGGTCTGCGTACACTCTACCCTCCCCAAACTCCCCTTAGTGGGATATCATTGGGTATGTTGTTGTTGTTGTTTCGGTCCACTTAAATGTTGGCATTTTCTCAACTAGTGGGTATAGAGGAAGCAGATCTCAAATAGTTCTTGGTGTAAATATTCCTAACAGTTGACCAAACCAAAAAAAAAAAGAATATGATAACAGCATAATGAGTGAAAATTAGAGTACATCTTTTGAGTTCCATAAATTTTCTTGTCCACAAAGAAGAAAAGCTCTTCACAGACTTACCAGAGATGCACCTGAACCAACTGCAAATAGTTTGGCCCCATTTCTCTGCAGGACAAGTTATGAGTACTTTAAGCTTCATAAGTACATACAACTAGCAGTAAAATATAATAAACATATTATAAATTTATCAAATGAATTACCACTATGGCGCCTAGTCTCTGTAAAAATGAATAGGAAGTACCAGACAACACAACCTGAGAACAGGATAAATGCAAAGTTCAATCAGTTACTTGTATTGGGTAAGTAAAGGCCATCCTTACCCCCACAAAAGGAAGAGCAAAGCTTATGAAAGAAAGATGTTTTAATTTCATTAATCATAAACCTGAAATGCATTGTCCGGGCAGTTGTAGAAAAGTTTAGTAAGAGGCCCAGAGCCAATTGCAAGAGAAGGACGGAGACCGACAGTAGGAGCTGGGAGCCAGACTAGCATGAAATCAGCAACAATGGCCATCACCTGAGTAAAATACATGTCACGCCGAAGTCAAGTTTAGCATTTATAAGGAAATATTTACTTCTCCAGCACCAAAGAGCAGTGTCAGCAAAAGAAATCATGGCTTTCCATGATTGCCAAGAAAATTGAGGACAAAATTGTTCCCACAACCAACTGTACTAAATTTCATATCAGAATGCTTTCAGTTAGAAGTCAAGCACAAGCTGATTGTTCTTCAACAAACTACCTTATAATATGCTTAAGACATATTAAAATAGTCATCATTGATATGTAAATGTGAAACAAATTTGTTCTGCAGCTCTAGCTAGATAAAAATGCTTTATTTTCTTCACCCCTTTATTATTTTACCATGTTGATTAGAGCTTTAACTGGTGCAACTTCAATACTGTATTAAATATGTTTCAGCCCCATTTATGGAAGAAATTGTACCACATCAGCACAGACAAAGTCCAGCTCCTTTGTGAAATTCTCCCTACGCTTCTCCAGCTCTGCAGCACTCTGAAACATAAACACGTAATTCAGCTATCGACATGACTGTTATATGTAACGAACCAAAGGTCGTTTTGCTACAAATGTTAAATGTCCCAACCTTGCTAGTCATTACACTTCAAGTCAGTAGCATTCATGGAAATGAAGAAACACATACAAGAACTAAATATATACAACTGCTAAATTGAAATAAAATGCATAACTCAGATTGCATGAGAATATGGTAGCCATTTAATAGTTACTTTTACGTCTTTTCACGTAAACCATTTACACTACTAGCTCTCTGTTCTTTTTTGCCTTTTTCGATAAATTCACCCTTAATCTCCTATTTTCTGATAATATCTAATATTAGTCTCTCCTTGGGACATAGTACATGATCTACTAATTCGAACTTCTTTTCCAATCGAGTAACTCCAATTCAAAAAGGTCAGTTAATTAGCATTGGAGAATGGAAAAGTTACAACATAATTATTCCATTCATTTCAAGGCTGAAGAGTAAATCTTCCAACGCACGTCGTTTGGTACGCGGGATAAGTTGAATAAATTTATACCGTCAGCCAAACACAGTATCCCATATAAGTTAACTTCTAGCTAGAATGGTAATACAAAGAAATTAACCTTAGTAAAAATTCCAATGCCACACTCTATAGCAACTTTAGTTAAGAAAAGATCATCAGCCAGCAACCGTTCTCTAAATCCACCAAAGCTGAGCAGCCACCGGAGCACCGGTGACTTTTCGAGCTCCAAAAACCGGTGAATGACGGCCGGAGGTATTTTCCCGGCTTCTATTGCGGAAGCCAAGTCCTTAGGCAAGCTGTCTAATGTCCTTTCGGCTTCAGCCAAAGCCATTATTGCTTCTTTCTTGTTCCTTTCCCCTGCATTCCCGTCATCCTTCCCTCCTCCATCTCCTCCACCTCCGCCACCTCCGCCGCCGTCGATGTTTCCGCCGCCGTGGTGATTACTGAGAGTGGAAAATATGGGGAAGGAAGTACGAGGAGGGTTAAATTGGGCATTAAGTGAAAAAGTTGAAAAATTGATTGGGTAAGTGAGGGATGAGAAACGAAAAGTTGAAGATAGGTGGCGGCTGAAAGAGGTGGTAGAGAGGTAGGAGGTGGTCGTGGCGGTGGCGATGACCGCCATTGGAGGTGGTGGAAGTTGTGGACTGTAATGACAGTTGACAGTTAGCTTCTTTTTTTCTGCACTTTCTCTGTTCTGATTTTAAAAATATTAAAAAAAGAGTATAATACCTTAGGAGAATTTTCTGACACAAATAATTAATAACTCTCTACAAACTTTATATGAGTAGTATATAATATAATTCTTTCTCTTAATAGTCCTAAATAAATCTTGCATCATTTTGGCCCTATATTTTCTCTTATCTGATTTATTATCATTTTTAATCTTGTGAAGTCATAATTTTAAATAAGAGGATATTTTTAAAGTAATTAATATTTGGTTGAAATTGGGTGTTTTAGTTACTCCCTACGTCACCTCCTATCCTTTTTAGTCAGTTTAAAAAATAATGACCTCTTTCTATTTTTGGTAACATTTTAATTTCAGCTTTCCACGTGACATGTTTAAGGTCCCAAGATTAAAGGACAATTTTGTACATTTGACATAACTTTAATTTAGGACACAAGATTCAAAAGTCTTCTTTATTTTCTTAAACTCCGTGTCAAGTCAAACTAGACCATTCTTTTTGAAACGAAGGGAGTATTATTTAGCTAATTATAATCTCTAATTATATTATTATTTGTGATCAAATATATTTAATATACTAGGTAAATTACCCATGCTTCGCACGAGATTGAACTATTTTACTAAGCTTACATATGATCATTCGGTAATATTAGTATTTTCGATACATACACTACATTGTCAAGAACATTTTATCTTAAGGCAAAACGTTCCTCCGAAATCTTAAAGTGGTATATTTTTTTTAATTTTTATTTTTGTTATACAAAAATTACGAGTCATAGAGAGATTTTAAGTATAAGAAAGAAGTCTAAGAAAATCTCCCTGGATATAGTTGGTCAGAAGTAATGAAAATTTTAAATTCCAAGAAGTAATAAATTAAAGAACAATATCAGATGTTAAAAAAGAGACCAAAAAGCGTCGAACAACAACATTCGCAAGTAAATTGGAACATCACGTCCATACAAGATCATAATTAACTAAATTCAAATGGACGAACTTGGACTCCTTTCTTATGAACCTCCATCAATCTCTTTTTTATTATTTTATGTCATATCAAGTATATGCTAAAAATGACCCTAAAATTGTTATTATCATAAATGTTTTTTGTCATTATCTCAAAATAGTCATTACTATTTTTAAGGTTTCATATCACCGACCCCAACTTGTTTGGATTAAACCATAGTTATTGTTATGATTATAGTATGCAGTTACAAAGAATTAATGCAATTATCAACCAAGCAGTAGGTGGCATCTGAATGTTCACAACGGGATATTCTAAACCAAAATTTTGACACATAACAAATTAAAATCTCACAGCATAATTTTGTGAGCACTTGAACTCACAAATATCCAAAAATAATAATGAATACAACCTTACTTTCCTAACAATCAAGAAGAAAAATGCATGTTGCTTAACATATTTTTCCAAAAGATAGTTTTTCGGGTTATATCCAAGTTTACAGTTCACAAATTTAATTGAAAGAAGTCAAAAGAAAAAGTTATTACTTCTTTATCAAAAAAATAAAAAACTTTATCAAAAGAATGAGTTATCACTACAACAACAATGATCTTTAACGATAATTAATAGTTTAATTGTCGCTAAATATGTATTTTCAGAGGCAATTGGTACTCTGTATAAATGTCCCTAAAGTCTATAGCAACTTTGAATCTAATGACAATTAATTAATGTCGGTAAAGGTTGTAGCACTCTTCGTGAACGTGCATATTTATTACCGATAAAAGTTATTTTTGTTATAGTGTATTTTGGATATTTGTTAGTTTCACGAAAACTTGATATCTTATTATGCCCAAAAAAAAGAGAAGAAGAATATGACAAATTAGTTAACTTGCGATAAAAGATGTGGACTAATTGTCTCTATACAAATATCCTAGGAATAGTGCAATGGCATACAAAATATTTGTACCTAAGAAAAAACAATCAAAATAATATACTAATTGTGGCAAGCAAGAGAGCAATCATTTTCTTTCTTTTAACAAACTTTATCATTGGTTCCGTATTAGTTATCAGATATTTGTTGTTATGTGCTATCAAATATAGCACAACCCACAAAAATTTTTCCAAAAAGTATATGAAAAAAACCTTTAGAAAGGGACAAAAGAGAAGATAAATTTTCAATCATCCTCACTGAAATTTTGAACATAATTAAAAAAAAGTCACCAAAATAGTAAAAAGAAATTGTAATAGATACATGAATCACTATGACTTATGAAATAGGAGGAAGAAAACATTGAGGAGTGAAACACACTTCATAAGAAGCTTAATTAATATATTTGAATTCAAAAAAAACATATAAATAATAGTGGCAGAAATAAAAGATTTGTTTACTAAAGAACCAAATGTAATGAATTCAACCATCAACCATTCAGCAGCGTTATGAGTTGTGCACTGAGAGGTCCAAGAATAGTATTGTCGCATTGCAATTGAAATCAATTTTCTTTTTTTATATGAAGAAACCTGTAGAAAGGGACAAAAGAGAAAATCAATTTTCAATCATCCTTGCTGAAATTTTAACAGAGCTAAAAAAAGGTCACCAAAATAGGAAAAAGAAATTGTCATAGTTACATGAATTACTATGACTTATAGTAAAGATTAAGCTCCATAAAATAGGAGGAAGAAAACTTTTAGGAATGAAACAAACTTCATAAAAACTTAATTAATGTATTTGAATTTGACTGCCCTATAGCGGGAAAAAAACTACAAATTATAGTGACAGAAAATTCCTCTATTTATAGACAACATAGGGTTGTGTGAACAAATATTTATTGTGCTTTATCGGAAATGTCACAACTCTATGAAAAAGTTACAACCCTTCGAAAAGGTCATAATCCTTCATAAAAGTCACTATTTTTCATAAAAGTCACAACTCTTCATAAAAGTCACAACTTTTCATAAAAGTCACAACGTTTCATAAAAGTCACAACTTTTCATGAAAAGGGAAGGCTAGTTTTGGAAATAAATAAATTAAAAGGGAATCTTGGTTTATGATGGCGCCACGTAGGCGGGCCTAAGGTTCTCTTTTATATAAATATATGATTTTTCATTAAAAATAATTTTAAATATAAAGATCATATTTAATATAATGCAATAATTGTGCAACAATATTTTTTTTAAAAAGAAAATTTCATGTATATGCATGTGTATCTTGTATCAATTTCCACGAGTGCATTTAGTAGAATATGAAAGCATGTATCCAATATCAATTTCACTAGCGTATTCAAAATCAATTTCATCTAATGTATTCAATGTCAAATATTTGGTGTATTTCGTATTGGATATGATGTATCTAGAACAAATTTAAACAGTGTATCCATGTATATATACATACATTTGATATCAAAGATACATGTATTTGGTATCAAATATACACTAATACATTTATCAATGACCTGTAAGTGTCATTACCATGATCAGGAGAAGAGGAGAGAGAGAGAAATAGGTAGGTGAGATGCGAACTAGAAAAATAAAAAGAAGTTTGATAAGAAGTTATTAAACGCTGAGTGATTATGTAATTATTTTAAAATGTAATGAAATTTAATAGATGATAGGGATGTTTATCTAATTATTATTATTTCAAGATTAATTAGTTCTGATTAGTAGTGTGACGTATCCAAAATTTAATAACAATCCTTAAACATGTTTGTCATACGTTACCAGATTAATGGAGTGGTCCATAGAGTGTAATTTTCACTTGTGGCTATCTTTATCAATTCAATACCATATATTATACAGTACCATTTTCTTTATATTTTACTCACAAAAGTGCAACTTTTTATCATGTTATATAAAATTTAGTTAAAGAGTTCATTTTTATCCAACTTTTCTAAAACATTAAGTAAGTAACATTTTTCAAGTAGCCAATGTTAATTTTTTCTTAAACTTCCTTTAACTTCAATGTTTATACTTAGCTTATTGAACCACATAGTGGCCCAATCTTCTTTTCTTTTCTTTTTTATTTTCTCATTTGAAGTAGTATATGTGAAGTTAAAACATATACGACGAAATATTGACTGTAGAAGATAAGCAGGAGTATAAATTATGGCCATGAAATTGAATCCCATATCCATATTTGTGATCCAAAACAAACATAATAAAGGTGTGATCCACTTCCATCTTTTTATTTCCACAAGACAGTGACTATACATAAAAGCAAAACTTTCTGTTCCTCCAAGTGGTTTTACTCCATGATACTTGTGATGATGAGCGATAGGTGATATCTCTGTTGCTCGGACTCTTCAAAAATTTCATTAGGTGTATGTCGTATCCTTCAAAATTAGCTTTGCATTTTTAAGCGATCCGACACGAGTGTAGCAACATTTGGTGAAGATATTTAAACTAGAAATCAAATCATTCATTGGAAACTCAATTAATACTGAATACACGTAATAGTTTTTATTGGCTTTGAATTGGTAGAAGATTTTCAAAACTCTCCCCAGGGAAGTATAATGGGAGAGACACTAATAGGGCTTCTTACAGTGTGTTTTCCATTCTGTTCAACCCAAGTGATTGAGCCATAATTGAAAACATAGCTCTCATGACCTTCACCTCTATAGCGAATAGTTACAGTGTAGCTCTTCTTCTCATATTTTTTCGCAAAAGTTAGAACTTGTGGGGATACTGATATGCTTGCATTCCTTGGCACTTCCACTAATGCTCTATATTTAGCTGCACCTGAACCAACATTCGTAACCGTCCTTGTAAATTTCTTCACCAACAACGGATAGTTGTTACCATCACGGTCAAACTCGTATAGAGCAGTGAATGATGGGTAGTTGAGATCATCTGATGGATTTGAGCAGTTGTGGTGATTGGTTGCTGATCTAGCGATGGTTTTGAATTCGTCTTCTGTGAAATTCATCGAGCATAGAAGATTGACATAGTCTTGTGGAGTTGCATCGTATATTAGTCCGGGATCAAGTGCTCTGTTGGGATCGATGAGCCCTGGTCCAATGCCGTATGGTGTGGTTGGTTCGTTGGTAGTAGCCTCGGTGATTTGCTTTTTAGTGTTATCCATAGGGTTGGCAGTGGTCATTATTGCTGATTTAATAGCTGATGGACTCCAATCAGGATGTACAGATTTTAGCATTGCAGCAATTCCAGATACATGAGGACTAGCCATGGATGAGCCTGATTCGATGTTGTAGTCACTTCCCAAAAACATGCTAGTACCAACACGGATGGCATCTACCTCCGGTGGCCAGGCGCCTACAACTGACACCCCTGGTGCTATTATATCCGGTTTTGATATTCCAACATAGCTTCGAGCAGGTCCTCTACCAGATGAATAGGCGAGTTTGGGTGTAGGTGTGATGACATCTTCATACGTCTCTTGAAAATGTATGGTCACAGTAGGGTGCTCGGTTTTCCTGATGTAATCTTTCACTTGCTTACCTTCCTTTCTGCCAATCACAACCCCAGGGCTGTGAAATGATTTGGAAGTGAATGTTCTTGGATCAGAAGAAATGTAGATAGCTGCCACAAATCCAGTATCCGTTACGCTGTTCATTTGAAAGGCAAATCCAATTGCAAGATCAGAGGAGAAATCCTCCGGACCATCACAAACAATGACTTGAATGAAGGGTGCGAAGGTATCAGATAACAATTCAGTTGAATTGCAAGAAGAGATGGTCTTGTTATACGTCAGGGTTGTATCCTTGATAATTGCTCTCAAGGGAAACAAACTCCAACCTCTAATCTTTTGCCCATTGCCTAGAGTCAGAGTCCCTGCAAAGGTTCGGCCTGTGGAAGCTGATCCAACAGTCATGATCCACGGGGCTCCATTCACTAGAGTTCCAAAATCTGGACCGCGATTACCTGCTGAACCAGTAACGAGAATCCCCTTCATCATAGCACCAAAAGCCCCAATTGCTATATCGTCTCTATATAGCGGAACATGAGCTGATCCACTAGACATGGATATGATGTCAACTCCATCAGCAACTGCCTGATCCATACCAGCAATCATATCTGAACTGGTTATCGATCCAAGTTCACGCCATGATACTTTGTAAATAGCCAACCTAGCACGGGGAGCAACACCTTTTGCAGTTCCCTTTCCATATCCGAAGTAGGAAACTCCTTGGACATAATTTCCTGCAGCAATTGAGGCTATATGTGTACCATGACCCCAAGAATCCCGGGCAGAAAATGTGGTAAGATTCACATGAGTATTCTCAGCTACAGCTCCCTTGTAAAAGTAATTAACCCCAATAATTTTTCTATTGCACAATGAAGAGTTGAAATCAGTGCCTGCTCGACAAATTCCCTTCCATCTTTTCGGGATTTCAGGCATACCATCATCCCTAAAGCTAGGCGATTCAGGCCATATCCCCGTGTCAACGAGACCAATAATGACATCTTGGCCAAAATTAGAAGCTGGCCAAAGACCAGATGAAGGATTGAGCTTAAGGAACTCAGGGGTATGTGTAGTGTGGAGTTCAATGGGTACGTCTTTGTGAGCCGAAACAAATCCTGGAGACTTTTTCAAAGCTTCTAGTTCATTTTGGGACAAAACAGCGCTGAAACCATGAAATACATTGTCATAAGAATATAGAAGCTTTGGAGCAGGATGGTGGCTATTAAGTGAAGCAGGAGTTATAATCTTAATGGATTCAATTGTAGAAGAATGCCAGTGATGGTGAGTAGCAAATATCTTAGGCATTAAAGACTTGTCCAAATGGACAATGTATGTCCTTCTCTCTGCTAAACAGAGAAGAGGAGCAAACAGAAAGAAGAAAACAAGATAGTAGTAGTTATTAGGCCACTCCATTTTGAATTTTGAATGATGATTGTATACATTACTTCTATAAGAATTTATAGATCAATGTAGTAGTAGATATTTCACATTTGAAGATAAGCACTATTTATTTCATGTCAGAGAGTTGGTAGTACAAGTGTGATAATATACAATGTCATTGCGTGGTCCCTAGGCGGCTACTAATCAAGCGGTTCCCATGCCATAAGTGATTTGATGGCATTTAGTATGGAATGTAAAGATAATTTGTGGTTTGAAGTAATGTAGATCACATTACATTGTTGTTGCTAGTTGAAATATCATGTCTAGTGGTTTTTTTCCCCTCAGAGATGGTCTGGTCTGTTCTTTGTTGTCGAACTACGGGATTGACTTACCCTCCAACCGGTTGAATAGGTTTGAAAGAAGAGATGAAAAAATTGTTATAAATAAAGGGCTTGAAGGACGTCCTCTTTACAACTCCCAATCTAAACTTGTGCTTCACCCATGATCCAACTCTTTCATCCACATCAATAGTTGAATATTATCAACTGGAGAATAAATGGATTCAGCTCTCTCAAAACGGAATATGAAATTGTGAATGGAGTTTTCTTTGAAGTAACTGAGGAATTGGGACCCTATAATTACACAGCGATCCGAATATCAAAGTTTCAGAAAATTTACTCTGCAGCTGGACTGGTGAAGTCTTTAAAGTCTCATTTACTCGAGCAAATTCTAAGACTTTTCAACATGTATGTTGGGATGGACATTACAGTACTAACAAATGAAGCTAACTTCCCAAAATTTCAAAGACTTTTCAAAAAGAATGATATTATTATTTGATTTTCTTTCTAAAATTTCACTTTCAAATTCTAGCTAGATTGCTTAGACATTCCATCACTATCCAAATGGGAAAAATTAGTCCAGATTTGGAAGGAAAAGCCCCATATGTCAAGAGATTGTCCATCAGTATCCCTGCCGTCCAAAAATCATTGCACAATTACCCCTCCCACTAACGGAAGAGTTATTTGGTACACGTGGCGCAATCCTACAGCTCAATCCAATTTGATCAATTATTTAACCCAAAATTTAAATACCCGCCCATTACTCATTTAACCCACTTAATTTACCCATGACCCACACAAATAAACTATCTAGATATTTTTTGCCTGAGCTTGTGTTTTGCGGTAACTTATAGCTTGAAAATTACTTGTAAATCATATGGAAGATTGAATAGGTGAGCTGTTTTTCGAAGTAAATCCAATTAACTTTAGCTGATAATCGATTAATTAATTTTCTTTGCAGTAATTTTATTGTGTGAAAGTTTGATTTGTTAATTATAATTTCCGTCTGTTGCGCTTTACCTAATTTGTTGAAAATCAAGAGGAAGCGTAGATCTATGAAGAAATTAAGAAGATCTCTAGGTTTTCAGTCGAATACATCTCTAATTTATTCTCAGAAGTTGTATATGTGCTATGAATTTTAGGGGTCTCTGCGAATTGATCTTCTCAAAATAAATGATTTTCGCTCTGATTTCTGATTTTGCTGGCTGCTTCTTCGTTTGTCTCAACGAAAAGGTCAAAAAGCACTCGCACACGTATCTCCGCCTCTCGATTCCTTTTATCATTTGTCCAGATCTGTAAATTTTTTCTTCACATAGTTCGTATAAAATTTATAATTAGTGGAGTAATCACTCCAGATTTGCTGAAATTTTATATGAGTTACCTAAAATTTCTTATTTTTTTCCTGAAGCACACGTTTTTCTTCAATTAGATCTTACTACCAAACTAGAGAGAAGATGAATCACTGTGCAATTCAACAAGGTGCTTTCGCCACCTGTGAAGACATGTGCGCTCTGTTTCTTCAATTTCTGATAAAAAGAACGCCGTCGTTTTTATTTGGGTGGGTTAAATGGGTAATGAGCGGGTTAAATGGATAATGGGTGGGTATTTAAATTTTGGATTAAATAATTGATCAAATCGGGTTGAGCAGTAGGATTGCGCCATGTGTATCAAATAACTCTTCCGTTAGTGGAAGGGGCAAATGTGCACTGATTTTTGGACGGCAAGGGCACTGATGAACGAAAAGTATGACGGAGGGTATTTGTATACCATTGTTGTTCATCTTGTATTCCTAAGATACTTAGAACAAAACTTTGAAGAACTTGGTAAGACACAACAAAGTTTAAGAACATTTTCACAACTAGAAAATTAAAACTAGTAGAGAAACTAGAATCAGAA
>JAJOOS010004826.1:0-18753 GCA_029582725.1 Solanum chiquidenum
TATCAATCTATTCTATAAACATGTTTCTCTTTCTAATTGGCAGATGCTAAGAGAGAGGCAAGAAAAGCTTTTCTTGCATTTTCTTTTGCTGATGTGGACGGACAACCTTTGGACTCTGGGCTAGCTGAAGATGCTACTGACACTATCGTGGATCTACCAACTGATGATGGGAACCAGTTTTCTAAAAGCACACCGGTGAACTGTTGCTTTATTTCTTCAAGGCTTTTCTTTGTCATCTAGGGCTTTATATTTGTCTTTTATTTCTCTGTTTCATTTTTCGAAAGTAAACAGCTCCACTTCTTACTACTTGTATTTCATCTTCATGGCACTGCTTCATTTGGTCTATTGTTATGAGACCATAAAACTGGGATGGCGAGTGTGAGTGGAGAACTGTTGGGTTTTTAGCAATCCTTTCTCTTTTTGAGTGATGCAGTGGGTTGCTACCAAACCACTCTGTTGGTTACTTTAAAATACCCTTTATCTTTAGAAGAAGTGGATGTTGTACATATTTTAGTTTTTCCTTCTTTTTCAACTAGAATAATGCCTGGTTGACTATAGTGAACCTTTGATTGTATGATTGCTCAAATTCATTCAGTTCACCTTTTATCTGGTGAGAGAAGGGAATGTCAATGGTAGTGGTTACCCCTAAATAACTAATTTTGTATGGACTCTTATGCTTTTTCCGGTGTGTGTGTGTGGTGGTGGTGGGGACCTAATTTATATGAATAGTCTTACATTTTCTATGAACATGCGGAGGGATTTTGGTCGACAAAATACTAACTAATTGGGTGTATTTTCTGATCTAATAACATGGGCAGACATAGTTCTTCTGCCCGACATCTTGTTCATAGTAAAATAATTTGTTCCCACAGAACATGAAGAGTTAAAGGAGAATAAAAAAGGTATACTCTATAGACAGCATTGTTAGATATACTCAATTAGAGATTTAAACGATGCAGACAGGCTTGCGGAGATCAGTTAATCCATGAGCAGTTTCTGTTATTCCATTCAATGCCGAGAAACTTTCTTTCCCAATATATTCCTGTCAGAATCGATAAAGACAAAATGGGATTCTCCATTTGGGTTTGATGCATTTATTCCAATTACATGGTTATACACGGGATCAGAAGTTTTTCATTTGCTTGCACTTTCTTTTTCTTTTCGAAACAAAAATAGTGATTTTGTATCCTTGCACAAACTTCCATCTCTATCTCCGTTTAATCCTTTTGCTTTAATGCACTGGTTCCCTAATATTTTCCTGCTTGTTTCCTTACCTCTTTAGGTTTATTTGCTTAATCCAAAGCAAGATTTGCACGGTTTAGGCTATGATCCTTACAAAAATGCTCCTGAGTTCAGAGGTACTTAACGTCTCAGTAATAGAGAAAATGTTAACTGACTTGTCCTTATCGAAATGTGTAACTGATCCGTAACACATTGTCTGTGAATAAGCGCATTGCTTCTTTTTTTTTCTTCAGAAAAGAAGAGATCACGACTATCTAATAGTAGGGAAACGGGGCAACAAGATAGAGTCTTGAAGGACAGCCTTTTTGGTTTCAAATGTAAGATTTACCCCTCATGTTTTCAGATTTTAGCTTGCTTTCCATTTAGTACCTCTTACCTTCTTTCAAAGACTGCAAACTTTACCCCTCATGTTTCAGATTTAAGTTTGCTTTCCATTTAGTACCTCTTAATTCTCATCTTCTTTCAAAGACTGCATTACCGATGTTGGCTCTTTAGCTATTTGGGTTGCTTTTACCAGCAGGAAGAGTTGCTCCTGGATTTGGTGTTGGGGCTCTTGAAGATCTTGATGTTGAAGATGAAGACGTGTATGCATCAGGTTATATCTTTTCCTTTTGGCTGTAAATCCAATCCAATTATTATAAATACACAAATACCAGTCAGTTTCTTTTGTTTATATGTACAAGTACCAGTCAATCAGTTAGCAGTCTGGATTACAGATATTCCTGTTGTTCCTTCTTTAGTTCTTCTCTTATCAGGACAACACCATAGTTTTCCCCTGTGTCTTTCTTTTCGTTTCACGGCAGAAATTTGGGTGCTGTGTTATGCTTATACCAATCACCACCACTGACTGGCCCGGGGAAGTGGGGAGGCAGTAGTGGGGTTGGTGAGCAGAAAGTATGGAATAGGATAATTGAGGCATAATGAATTTGAAATTTATATGTTGTGTCAATATGGGATTCTGTTTGTGCAAAATGCACAAGTAAATTCTATGAAAGTCCCTTCATAGGAGTAATTTGTGCCCCTTTTTGGAGATCAAGTTTGGTTTGTGTTTGCAGAGAACATCTTCACTACTTGCACTTTTCAAGAAAGTAGTAGTCCCCTTAAATTAGAGGTTACAGCTTCATTTTGCCATCATATGAGAGAAAGAAATGCTAGTGTCTTTGAATACAAGATGGACATGTAGTCAATCTTAAACTCAAAAGTATGTTCTTGCTTAGCTTTGGTGCGATAAAGCTACTCACATTTGTTTTAGAGTTGGATGCTATGGTTGACTTTCTTAGTTCTTTACCTACACTATAAAGTTCCCTTTTTATGTACTTTGCCTCGACATTTTCTTAACGTTGGGATCCGTTGTCTCCTTATTATTTATCAAAAACTTCATTTGACCATCCTGGATCACCAGTATTTTTGTTCCTTCTCTCAAGTATACTTTTCATGAATAAAGTTCCGTGTTGTCCTATTAAATGCTCCTTTGATTCAGTTTGAGGTTAGACAATTGCAGAATTTGAGAGTTCTTTTCTTCTAATTTTTGTTGCTCTTGTAACCTTGCATTGCCCCCCTCCAGCTGTTATTGGTGTGGAAGTAGGGGGAATAACAGTTCTTCTTGAAAGTTTCTTATCTTGACTAGTATTTCTCACCAGGTTATGACTTTGAAGAGACTTATGTTGAAGAAGTTGAAGAGCCTTCAAGACCAAAGGTGGAGAATCTGAAAATGTTGGACAGGAAGGCACATGATGTTCTACCTGGTTTTAGTGCTGCTTCAAAATCCGACTATCAGCTGGAAAGGTATTCTCATGACACTAATTCTTTTACTGAAAGTAACACAAGCTGTTGGTATCTTTTCCATTTTTCACTATATGCTTTTGTCACTGCACCTGCTTTAGAGCAATGAAGTCTGGAAAATAAAAAACCATGTGGCCTAGGCATAGACGTCTATAGCTACAACACCTGTTTTCTGTCTGGATTTGTCAATTCTAGCACTGGACCATTCAGATAAATAAGTCCTGAGGGAGGAATGCATTAAACAGGGATGTTGAGCAGAAAACTGAAGATGTGCTACAAGTCTCGAAAGTTGGCCCTGACACCACTGCAGGTCATAAAAAAAGAGAGTCTTGGTAGTTCCATTATGGATGAGGATGCCTTTAATTTTTTTTATAAGGGATGAAGATGCATACTCTGAATTAGAACTCCGCCTATTTCATGAAAATGAGACTTCTCTAGAATGCTTTGTACGTGCACCCAAGGGTATGACCTATTAATCAATGATGTGACGAAACCTTGGAGACCATGGTTCAATCTCAGCGAAAGTGATTTCTTCCCATTTGCCTAAGCGTTAGTGGACAAAGTTGCTAGTAATTGCATTAGTAGCTGGTGGAATAGTCGAGGTACGCTCAAGCTGGCCAAACATCACCATTATTTTTAAAAAAAGGGAGAATGTTTTGTACGCCTTTCATTGGATGTAATTGAGCTAATCAAGCCTAAGGTGGATTGTTAAGATGAGAGACCTGTAAGCATGGTAAAGGCCAGATGTTTATATGTCAGAAATGTAGGAATCCTTGCTGTTCACCAAAAGACAGTATTGCCTAGAGGGGAAGTTATAATCCACCGATAAGATGAGTCTTTATAAAATTCCCAACACCCTTTTGGTTTTTCCACAAATGTCTTTTGGCTCTACGATAAGGGTCACCACATAGCTTTTCTTGTGGTCATGAAGGATTTGATGAATGCTTCTCCTTAGCTGCATCTACTTTAGAACTGCCATTTTTCTAGGTGCGATCAAGGAATTATGAGGTAACTAGTACGTGCTTCTACTGCATGTAGAATAAAGTTTGTTTCGTGTGTTCTAGAAATTGGTTCTTTTTAGGTGTATGGTTGTATATGATAAACATTAACTTCGATTTTATTTTTTCACTCTAACTCAATTTATTCTACTATGTTAACAGATTCGATTCTCCAGTGATACCACAGAATTTTGTTCTCCATCATAAGTTTGCAGCTCCCCTCGAATCCGATAACAAAGCTCCTAGTCTTCCTCCTCCTGTTGTTCCTCCCCCGGAGGATAATAATCTTAGAATATTGATTGAAGGGTTGGCTACATTAGTAGCTCGTTCTGGTAAATTACTTGAGGATCTTTCCAGAGAAAAAAATCAGTTCAACCCTCTATTTGGTTTCCTGAATGGAGGAAAAGGTCATGAATATTACGCAAGGAAACTTTGGGAGGAGAGACATAAACGTAATGATCAAGGCAAACTACAGTGGGATGCAAAAATGTCTCGGAAAGTGCAGAAGATGACAGCAGAAAGCCGTGGCCAGATATTAGGGGAGAAGCCTATTGAAAGAAGCTTGAGAGCTGCAAATTCCTCTGGTATATCTGCTGATGCAATCAATTTAACGTCCAATCTTTCAGATACATTCACCAAACCTGTGTCAATTGTAAGTAGTTTAGTACTCAGTAACTTTAAGTCTAGCTTGATATTCATTTTAGGCTGAACAAATTTTAGGATGTATCATGTGCTAAGTTGGCACCTCGTTAAGTCAACTTTGGTAGGGGTTAGTCCTGGTAGTGTGTTATTGTTTGATGTTTCTGGTGTTCATGAATGGGAGCCAGTTCTTTTTTTCCTTTTGGGCTTTAATTGTTTGGCTCAATTTTTAGTTGAAAATTGATATTTTCTGTATAAGTACCAAAATTGGCCACTCTTTCTCCTAGTTGAAAGTTTTCTTGTTCATATATCGAGCTGTGTTCAGATTTGATGCTGAGTAACTAGTTAATTAGTGTTTAAGGTCTTAAAAATGTTTTTGAGGTTAGAAAGGTATACTTTAATTAGTTTTTGCCATCATATGTTGGAATTTGTTTTTGGTCTTTGTTGATTCTGAACTTCTGTCTCCAGAATGAACTTCTTGAATCTGCAAAACCTTTTCAAGATGATCCTGCTAAGCAGGAAAGGTTCGAGCAGTTTCTGAAGGAGAAATATCATGGTGGTCTTCGCCCTAAAGACGGTAGTGGAGCAAGTAATATGTCTGAAGCTGCCCGTGCTCGCGAAAGATTAGAATTTGAGTCTGTAGCTGAGACAATAAATAAAGGAAACCATGGAAAAGAAAGTGTTCCACCTAGTGAGTTGTTCTCAAGTACGTTAGCTACTGCAGGATTGCAATTCACTTCTGGAGCAGCAGAGGTATGTACATTATCCAACTCCTGAGTGAACATTCATAAGTTGGCAGTTTCATCCTGTTTTCTAACTGCTGTTTTGCAGCTAGCTAAATTTGGTCAAGATGATGGCTTAGCAGTAACAAGTATGTACCCAAAACGGGAGGAGTTTCAGTGGAGACCTTCATCTATTCTGTGCAAGCGCTTTGATCTTATTGACCCTTATATGGGCAAGGTACCAGCAAGTACTGTATATTTCATCATTATGTTATGTGTCAATCTGCCAAATCATACTTCTATATTTCTATCAAACTCAAGCCTTCTACTATCACGTGGAGAAGTTGCAGCTGTTGAAGTCATTGACTTCTTGTTTTTATGAGAATTCAGTTGGGCTTCTGTTAATTGAAAGGACAGTTGAGAGAGATGTGATTGTGAGCAGGTTTCTCTTTTTTTTTTTTAATGTCATTGTAATAGACATTCTAGAATGTAGGAATTTTCTAATTTCTTCTCTAAGTGATCCAAACAGTATTAGGTTAGTCACTGGAATTTAATGGACTGAATGAATTTAGGCTTTATATTATGATATACCTCTGTACTTAATAAATCTAGGAAAATGAAGGTGTCTCCTCGTTCTCCCTAGAAAGTTGCTTCCTAGTAAAATCATTCCCTTTGATGGATCCGGTAAGAAACAAGGGAGTCGCATATTTTCCACAGGAAATTTACCTTGTAACCTTTTTCCTAAAACTTATTCTTCTTCTTTCAAAATGCCTTATTTCTATATTTGCTTTCAGTACCTCTTAATTGCTTTCTTCTATGGGATCTGATTTTAGGCTTTGACATGGCATTCTTTCACAGAGAATGATGAGAAAGGGATGGGAAATACATGATTACACTGAAATTTTCATCGGACGTCAAAACAGAAATACACTATAATCCTTTGTCATCAGGCACTGCTACCTCTTACCACCTGACCTCCACAGCGTACATCCCGACTGTCACTGTCCTGCTCCAACTTGAATTGGATGGCACGTACTGCTGAAAAATACCATAACTTAGCCCTACAATGATCCAAAGGTTGCCTTTACAAAAGTTAGAAATTGCCATTTTATTGAATGCATCATCTGATTTTTTTTCTGGGGGGAAGAGAAGAGCTCTAGGTCAAACCTCTTATTCTATTGGGTCTACCCATCGGATGGGTAGCAAGAAAGAAGTCTCATTGTTCGTCGAAAGTATAGTAAACTGTCAGATGTTAACACATAATTCAACGAAATAGCATGTACCTAGATTTGTTGATCCAGGATAAATCCAAGACTTATTCAATTGGGGGTGGGGGATAGGGATGAGGGGGACCTTAGCTATTAGAATCAATTTTTTTACCGAGGCTGCTAGATGCTTCAGAGATACAAGCACTATCAGTCACATTTTCTGCTTAGCGATGATTCACACTCCAAAGGGTTGTTGAATCATGTTATAAGCAGCAGCAGACATGAGATGTTACACTTTTTCTATATTTATGTCATATTTATGCTTCAAATTTATCACTTTTTCTTGTCTATGACGATCTACTTTGCCAGATTGAAAGGCATGGCACAAGATCCTCCAAAAACCATGAGAATTTGGTTCTTAGTTGGTTAGAAGGGAGAAAGAGAACACATAAGGGCAGGCAAGTTTGCACCAGGTGATTTGGAATGATGGAGATCGATGGGTGGTGCCAACCTTGAAGGTTGGATCTTAAGATGATGTGCTTGAGGGACGGAGAGAGATTTGGTTGGATTGTGGGTGGTTGGGGGCTATGTGTCGCAGAATGTTAGTAGAGTGCAATTCAAACATAGTTGGGGATGACCAATAAAACTGGTTTTATTGGAATCAGCAAGCCATCCAATCTGTCATTATGATACATTTCAGCATGTCTAACTTGTCACCTTCTTTGCATACAAGCTGGCTAGTGCCGTTTTCAAAGTTCTCCTTTTTCTCTCTTGAGTTTTCAGGCTTTTAGTATGAAATCGAAGGCTGAGGGGAAGAATGAGTGACAAAGTGTTGCCTGTTGAAGTATGTGAATTTCTCCAACAATCAACTGTACCACTAGCTCTCCTTGCAGATGCTTTTTGACTGAAGGGTTTTAACAGGGAAGAGTAAAATTTTAGAGCCAACGTTTGAAGTGGCACCAGGGGACTAGGTTAGGGAAGGAGATGTCATCACCATTGTAAATCTTAAAACAGTTTTAAGGGAGAGAATATGGTAATAAAAAATCAGTAATATGAGTGACACAACAACAACATACCTAGTGAAATCTCACACATGGGGTCTAATATGAGTGACACAACAACAACTTACCTAGTGAAATCTCACACATGGGGTCTGGGTGGGTAGAATGTGTGCAGACCTTACCAATACCTCGTGGAGGTAGAGAGGCTGTTGCCGAAAGACCCTCAACTCAAGTGCAGCAAATCCATGTATAAAGAAGGAAGGAGACAATGAAGAAAATATAGCAAGCAACAACAAAATAGTGCGTAATGGAAACACACTAAACAACATACTAGGATAGATTATTGTAAACAATAATAAACACCGAGAAATATCAAAAACCCGAACTACAATAATACAATTGGTACAATTAGGTAATGTGAGTGAAAATTAAATAGAAAAGAGTTGTTTAGGGGAAGGGGGGGGGGGAGTGAGGGAAGAGTATACCCTGACAGGCAACAGATCAGGAAATTTTGGAATTTCATGGTTTTCTAGAACCTTGAGATGTTAGTTTTGAATTCTCTTGACGCTTGTTTGTCACTTAGCTTGGGTTAGCTCTTCTGCTAGAGTGTTAAGCATTGGTGTAGAATGTAAGATGTGTTGAGTTCTTAAGCTAGTTATTGTCCTGTTAGTAATTGTCTCATGTGCTATAAAAAATCTATGATTTTGGTAGAAACACAAGTAGTTTTTGTCCACCGGTCAAAGTTTCTGTTTAGTTTTGTTATGCATGTTTCTTCTAGTGAATTGTGACTGGCAGCAGCGTCAGTCCTATTTTAAGTGAATTATCTGGCAGGACGATGCCTTTTTCCTATGACAATTTAGACAGGACTCTGCCTGTTTTCTCTTGGACCGTTCTGGCAGCATGATGCCTCTCTTTAACCTGTAGTCCTGCCATTCTTTTGGAGACTCTTCCTGCCTTTGTCTGACAAGTTTTCTGTATGGCCAATTTACTATTCTCTCAAGTGTTTTAACATTGTTGCTGTAGCTGAATAAGCAGATTCAATTTTGGGATCCTGCCTTGAGTTTGAGGGGCCTGTTACATTGTTAATTGTTAGTATTAGTGTTTGACGTTCTCTTTTTTTTGATAAGGTAAATAATTTGAAACTCCCATATGCAAGTAGTATACCAAAATGTAGAGAAACCTAAACCACAATATGGTTCTCTACAAAAGTCACCCAATCATCTATACAAACAAGGGCCTGATGGGTATACCAAAAAAGAAATTAGAGACAGGAGGCTACTCCTCACATGTACAAATTAGAAGCGTTAAGTTCTTAAATTGGATATTGTCCTTGTTACATGTAGTGTGTTTGGCATCTTCTTAACTTGGATATTGTCCTTGTTACATGTGGTGTGTTTGACATCTATAAGTAGGTGAATCGTATTTATCTAATTTTGAAGTTCATTAATGCATTTCTTCAGTCATATCTCTTTGCTTCTGTTGCATATCCGTCAAGATTGACGGAGCTCCATCTTGTATTTATGCAGCCACCCCCAGCTCCACGCGCGAGGAGCAAATTGGACTCACTTATATATTTGCCTGAGTCTGTCAAAGCTCCAAAGCTTGAAGATGATGTTTCTGGGGGTAGGAGCCAATTCTCTCTCCAGGAAGGCCGTATAGAAAAAGGAAAAGAAATAGCTGACCAGGAAATTGAGGTTGATGCAGAACCTGAAAATATTGAAAGGCCTGTTGATTTGTACAAGGTATTTAGTCTCTTATTGTTCAAATCAGTTGTTAAACTATACAGCTCCTTATTAGAGGAGAGTGTTCTTGCTAAGTTCTCTCTTATTTGGACTATCATGTTCATAATATAGATTTTGCTACTCCGTCTTTGTTCTAATTGATCACTTTTTGTATCAAGGACAGCAATAGTATCTCTATTATGCGTTGCTTCTAATTGTTCTTTGTCATGTCAAGGTTACAAACTAGTGCATTAGATTACTTGGTATTTTTACGGAGATCAAAAGGGACAGATGTGTGGAAGGTTTCTTCTCTCTTGGTATTTTTACGGAGGTCAAAAGGGATAGATGTGTGGAAGATTTCTTCTCTTATTCTTTTTGGTTGATGTATAGATGGGGTGGGTTATTTCCTTCCCTATTTGTAGTTCATGGATGGGTGCAGTGGCAGTGGTTTGTTACTTTCTGATTTTCCATTTTTCCATGGAATTCCTCCCTGCTTTTATGTATCAATTTGGATAACCTCATTACCTTAGTGTTAGGGTTAGTTGGTTTAGTTTCTTAGTGCCTCACCTGAAAGGCCATCCCACCACCTATTGAGGGATAGTTTTTATTGATGTTAACTATTTGAAAAAGTAGTTGAATATGCAACTGTATTAGTGTTGTTTCAAGGAGATAATTTTTTTCTTCACTTCTGTTTTCTTGTTCCCTGTTGTGGCAGTTGGATGGGTTTCTGGTGTTCGATAGATATTCTAAGAACAATCTGTTGAAAGAGTAGTATGAATTCATTTCTCTTATGTGCTATGTTTCATTTGCATAAAACCTTACAACTTTTGTATTGGTTAATATTCATCTGTAGGCTATTTTCTCTGATGATTCGGATGATGAAGCGGAAACTAGCAATCAGGATGTCACAGAGGATTCACAAAAGAAGGTTGAAGCTGTTAATACAACTTTAAATCGATTAATAGCTGGTGACTTTTTGGAGTCATTGGGTAAAGAACTAGGTTTGGAGGTTCCCACCGATATGCCTCTCCCAGATAACAAAACAAGTAATCCAGCTAAAAAGGACAGTGTTCCGTTAGATGTGAGAGCAAAGAACATTAACCAAGATCCGATATTGGCAGTAGGAAATAATAATCAGAACATCTCTCAACAAGGTATATTTTCTAGAGAAGGAACTGTGGATATGAACTCTCGGAAAAATGGTGGCAGAGGAACTGAAACTGAAAGCTACAGGAATGGTATTGATAAGAATAAGTTTGAAGCGGAAGGTAGAATACATGCAAAAGCAAAAGGAGATCAGTACCGAAATAAGAACAGCAGTTCATCAGAGGATGAAACCGATAGAAAGCGAAAGCGGCCTCACAGAAGCGGCAGTCTAGATGCTTCTTCTGATTCATCCGATGGTTACAAAGACCGTCGTTCAAGGTCAAGGAAGAAAAAATCATCTCAGGAGAAGAGTAGTAGTAGTAAAAGGCACTCAAAGCACCATAAGCATAGAAGGAGAGACTCACGAAGTCCTAGTAGACATTCCCATCATGGTTCAGAGAAAGACCGCAGAGAAGCCAAGAGAGAGAAGCGTAAATACAAGGATTAACGTTTCTACTATATGGCCTATTTGAAATGGATCCAAGGAGTTGCTTGAAACTACTGCTGATTGAATATCTATGATGTCTCAGATAAATGGTTAGTTACTGCTGGAACAGTTCATGCTTCTTGGTTTTACTACTATGTGCCCTTTTGAGTGCCGTGCGTAGAGCTCTTTCTCTTTGGTCAATCTATGCAAGAGGCCAGATTCTGAAGTTCTCACTAGGAACATCCTTTTGACTTGCAAGAGATGATATTGGTTCGGTCTGTTTTCCAGCTTATTCCACTGATCAAGCTTTTGATTGTAGCAGTTGGATAATGGTATGGCTGGTCTTATTTTTGTTTCATGCTTTACGTTAAAAAAAATATTTTATGTCGAAGCATTCCAGCTAATTTCTTTCTGTGGTCTTGGGAATTTGTTATGTATGTTTGTATGTGATTCCCTATTTAATACACGCTTTAAGATGGTTTATTTTTTCAATACTCCTTTTCCTTTAAGGAAATACCGCGCTGGAAACAGCAAATGTTGTAGACCTGGGAGGACTTAAAGAGGGTATATGCAGTTTGAAGTTTAGATTGTTTAGCTGGTGCCTACATTCTCCATCCTTTTAAATGAAAAGAACCTTGGAATGATAATCCATCTGATGCGTTACAAGAAAACATAATGATTATTTTACTAAATAGGCAATAAGATAGTATAATGATTGCCTCCTTGTATGATTTGCTGCTAATAGTCTTTCTATAACATGACAACCTGTTATCATTTTCTAATAATTTATCTCACCTGCTGGATCTGTATACTCGTATTGGTGGGTAATGCTTTCTGTCAAGTGACTGACTGCTTTAGCCAACTGTGGAACTGACTTGATTATTTTAATTGGAAAGCCTTGGTGGTATTCGTCACCAAATTCTGTATCTTATATTTGCTTTAGCAAGATGATGAAGATTGAAGTAATCGGAGTTCGAAGATGATCCCCTGCATCGTCTTCTTGCCTGTGAAATTTGAGGGAAAGGAAAACAAAGTCTAAAATATCCCATGAATCTTGATATTCAGAAAATTATGATATTTGTACAGCTGATTGATTGATAAAAAAAACAATGAACAAATCGACCTTAGACTATAAAATAGGAACTCCAAGAAATTCTGCAGCAGACCTAGCCATTACAGTTGCAAATTCATTAAAGCTAATAACACCATCTCCATCAACATCAGCTTCTTTGATCATTTCAGTTAGTTCTCGATACGACAATGGCTGACCCATTCTAGCCATTGATCCTGCCAGCTTTGCTAACGTAATGTACCCATTTCCATCGCGATCGAAAGATCGAAAAACTTCCAAAAGCTGCCCCTGATTTACCAAAACTTCTTCAATAATCAAATCAGGCGTAATTGCATTGACAAGTTCATCGAATTCAACAGACCCATTTCCATTAGAATCTATTTTGGCTAATAGAACATGAATTTGGTCCCCATTGGGTTTTAGTCCTAATGAACGTAATAGTGCGGCGAGCTCTAAATGAGTAAGGCTACCATCATTGTCCATGTCGAATCTTGAAAATATATTCCTTAATTGGTCAAGTTGATCAACGTGAAGCCTTGACATTATTTGTTTTCCTCTTTTCTTCATCATTTTTGGGTTAATATTATTACAAGAAACTAAAAAAGAGAGACGCAAAAAAGGAAAAGAGATAAAAATTGGTGGTGATGGGAGAACTTTTGAAGAGAGAGATGAGTCACTTTTATTATTTGGATTTGGGAGGCTATATATAGGTTCCATGTTATGATTTTTGTATTTTGAAAATTGGGAGTCGGTGGATTTTAATTTGTTTTTTAGAGTAAGGAAGGATGGAGTTCAATGTATCATTTCAAGAATCAAGGTAAGTTCTTTGAATTTTCTTAAAGTCTGTCTATACGTGGTGGCCCATTTCACTATTGGACTTAATCTTGTGCTCCTAGCTACTTCACCTTAATTTTTTAGTTGATAAATAAGTGACCAGGTAATTGTCTTTATAAAAAATTGTTTATACTTGAATGAGTTAACAAACGGATCGAATAATTTGGATGTGTGTTATGTGTTCGTACCAGATTATGTTCGCAATAACTTTGATCAAAAGAGTTATTTGTTGTGTATTTATCGATTATGACGAACAAAAGAAATGATACGAGTGTTATAATTCTATCGTTAATATGATATATATGTGTCGAGAAATATCTTATAAAATACTGAATCCTATGGACTCCAGACACATTTATTGAAAGAAAAAAAATTCAAGAAGCAACACAACAGCCTAAGGAGGTTTAAACGATTGAAATGTCCAAAAACTCAAATACATAAATACAATATTAGCAAAGGTGGTGAATATAAAAAAGACTATTCGCTATCGCCAGAGGCGGAGCTAACTGAGAGTTCGAATCAATTTAATAGTTTTTTTTAAACGTTTTTATATATATATACTTTCCACTCTAAAATAAATGTTGGGTTTGAACCTCACTCACTGTCAGTAGAACATTTAAAACAAAGAAGCATGATTTATAATATTTAGATTGAAGTGAATTTTTATTTTTCAATAATACAATTTTGTGAGCCAACAATTCTCAAACATATGAACTTGTTTCTTGTTTGAGTTCACATACAAAATAAAGATTTATTAATCAAGAATGGAATTCTAGTTTGAGTTCACATACAAAATAAAGATTTATTTATCAAGAATCAACCGTTTGACTAAGGACTCCCCATAACAAGTTTTATTCAGACGTGCGTTACCATTTTGATCAAACATTATTAGTCGATATTAAGAGAGATTTAATAAATTAAAATTAATAATCTAAAGTAAAATTTCAACAAGAAAACTATGTTTTTTCTTACTTTTTGTTTATAGTGTAGTATCTTAAATTATTAAATCTTTTAACTTCATGTAATAATATTATTACTAATATTTATATTACTAATAAAATTAATTCAAATTAATAGGATGTGGACCATTTGTTTGTAATACAATATATTGGATAATATTATATAAAAATTTATTTATTAATATAAAATGTGATTAATTTGATTCAAAATTTTAAAATATTACTATCTAATATAAAGAGTAAAGCCATTTTTAAATAACTTTAATATTAATTTTTATTATTTAAACCAAAATTAAATCAGAAAATTCATTGTTAATTAAAATTGGAGTCTCAAATTTTGTGGACCTAAAACAAAGACCCTCGACATCTATCTTATGTAGGGATGACAACGGGTGGTGCGGGGCGGGGTGGTTTGAGGTTAATGCACAAAAAATTTAATCCGCCGTGTCTAGCTCTGAATAACTTTTTATTATTATTTTCAACCCGCCTTATCCCGCCCTGAATAGACTCACTCCGCATGAATCCGTCCCGCATACTTTTTTGGATAATTTACGTAAATAATATATTATATAACATTATTTACAAATTATAACATATATTTTACTCTTACATAGATTAACCTTACTTTTCTTACCACAAATAGCATCAACAAGCATGCACTATCACTGCGTCTGCTAGTTCCTCTTCCGCATTTCCAACTTGATACATATTTACCCTTGGACTGTTATGTCTCATGATCCTACTTTTATTATCCTATGTGGCATGTCTACGTGAATATATATATATATATATTTCATTTAATATTTTCTTTTAATTTAATATTATATCCAACCAAATATTAATTATACCCACTCATCTAACCCATCAAAATCAACTCTTAATACATCTTTCATCGTCACTCTTGCACGAGAAAATCACGAGACTTTGATAGAGGAAGAGAGCCAGGGCCGTATTTCAGATTATTTTTTAGGTATATTTTAGCAAATTTAAAGCTCAGTTTTAGAATTTCTTGTAGAGACATTTAAACACAAAATGTAGCAGCAAGTTGGTCACATTAACATTTATTACAAATTAGATTATTTTCATTGTCATTTGACCATTTTTAGCACAAATAACTAACCAGTAACCACTAACCACAAAAAATGCAGCAAAAATTAAGCATTGTTTTAAGTACCCGAACAACACTCTTTCAACATATTTTAGCACTATTGTCAACACACACAAATGAAGTAGCAAATTAAGCATAACTTTTCGTGGATGAGCTGCCATAACTCTCTCTGTCAAAGTTTCGTGGTTTTCTCTTAGGAAATTGACAATGAAAAATATATAATTAGGAGTTGGATTTGATGGGTTAGATAGGCAGGTATAATTAATACTTTGGTTGCATATAATATCAAATTAAAAGGAAATATTAAGTGAAATAATATACATATCCACGTAGGCATGCTACATAGGATAATAAAAGTCGGAACATGAGATTTAATCGTCTAAGGGTGAATATGTACCTAAAGTTGGATGGTAGGGGAAAATATATCAAAAAAATATGACAATGACAAACATAACCTTTTTGTAAGTGTACAAAGGCAAATATGACCCTTTTCCTTCTTTTTTTGTTGAAAGTTGGGCGAGTAACTAACTAATATTATTTTTAATAAATAATATTCAAAATGTATTATATAAAAAAATGATAAATTTACCCCAAACTATCGTAAATGATATACAGATATCCTCCGTCATACTTTTGGGACATTGGTGCCCCTGTCATACAAAAACTAGAGCATATATGCCCTTCACTCTAACAGAAAACTAAATAGTGATCACGTGGCATAATCTTATCCGTCGATCCAATATTTAATAAGTGTCGGTCGGTGGATAAGATTATGACACGTGTATGTCCATTAGTATAAATGGTATATATGCTCTAGTTTTTGGACGGCAGAGGCACCAATGTCCCAAAAGTATGACGGCGGATATCTGCATACTATTTACGATAGTTCGAGGTATATTTCTCCTTTTTCCCTACATTAGAAAATAATATTAACATATGTTAAAAATAAATGGCCAATTCATTATTAAAATATAATACATTTTTAACATATCTTAAAAATAATATTTCTAATTATATTAAAATAATATTTGAAATTTAGATATAATACATTTTCAACGTCGATAAGAAGAGAAAAAAAATATACAATAGTTATAATACAGTTTGAATTAATATTTTCCTATATATAGGATATTATAGGCAAGTTTTAATGCACATGGTGAATATAAAAGTAAAACATTTTTTATACAAATATATTATAAGATTCTATTATTCCTAACCCATTTTCTCCAAACATCTTTCAAAGTGGAGTAACAAAGTGTGCTATATAAGTTAAAAGGTGTATAATATTATCAAAAAAAAGAAGAGTTTAGGAGTAATATGATCTTAGTTAAGGTGTGTCTCTGAAATTTCGATCATAGTTTGGAGGTACGTGTGTCTTATGCCATTCAAAAAAGTAAAAGCCCAAATCAGGCAAAGATAAGTTGATAAACAGAACACACACACTAAGCTAAACATTCCGCATCAACATCAACGGGGCATCAACACCAATTTTGGATGAACCAAATTGGTATTATCCTCTATTCCGGGGCTCCTGCAGAAGGCGAGTAGATCAGAGTGGCCGTAAGTGACCATGGATACACAGTCATCGTTCATAAGAGAGGAGGAAAGAACCATTTTTCTGATGACGTATTTAGATAACTGTTGCGGAGTACGGGGTTGGGATTGGTAGTTAAGAAAGGTTTCAATCAAACCAGTTTGGTTGTTTCGAATGACGCATTCACAATATAGTCCTAGAGACTTTGATGTGGTTTTGGTTAGGCGAGAGAATTTGTGGGACACAAGTGATACGTTATTACTTGTGTGAACCTATTTGTATTCCGAGTGAATTGGATGAAGTTATTTCTCTTTATATTTTGTACTCTCATATGTATATATGGATTGTTCATCTCCTTTGTGAATGTAGGTAGTTAATCGCTAGTTTGCTTTCTTACGCATGGTCTATCTAGCTTACACCTAATTATTTAGGTCACAACACTTGTGTGTGTCTAATAATCTCAAAAAATAACCATATGAACCATTAAATTATAAAAAAAATATTGTATATTAACTTGAAATTATGGCATGAATTCATATACTTCAAAATTCTTAAAAACTTATTAGTTGATTATTCTCACTTGTGAATAACAAATAACATTCACAAGGAAAAATTGGCATGAGAGTAGCAACTAGCAACTCATAATATTTATCAATTGCTTCAAAACAGAACAACAACTTACAAATGACTCTTGCTTCTAAACTAGCACATGTAGGAAGGATCGACTTTTACACAAATAACCATATTATAATAGTAGCAAATTTTACTCCAAGTCAATGCCGTCCTCAAAGGGCTTGTTAATTCATCAAACAACATCTTGCCCCTTACCCTCATTATTAGTACTTTCACCATAATTCGTACAGCCCCAGCATAATTTGCCCCTCAGTCCCCCAAAGCTACAATCTCTCTGTTTAATGCTATGCAACGGCGTTGCACGCTCCTGATTCCTACAATACCTTCCCACTAAACACGAAAGAATCGCGAGAATGGTTAACACAGAGATGACAGCGAAAAATGGCCCAATAGATCCCGAAGAATGCCAAGCGCTGTTTGGCACTGCTTCAGGGTACGGTACTGATTGTTGAGGTTGTTGTTCGTTAGGCCAAATTGTTGAATCCGTGTTTGCCATTTCTTCGTTGTGTATATATGTGTGTTTCTTTGTTCATTCACAAACAACATATATAGTACACAATGAAAGAAAAAACAGAGGACTCTGCATATTTCATTTATTCGATTTTTTACAAAAGCAGAGAGACAAATTAAAAGGTATAACTGAGAGGTGTTGTGCTTTTAAATGCGGCTTTAAAGAACCAGAGTGGGATTGCAACAGGGAAAGGCAAATGGAATTCAGAAATCTTACGCAGATTATATCTCAAACTTTTTTTTTTTATAACCGTGGTGTCCTGATCAATTTATGCACACCTCAATTAATATTACGAGATATATATCATACACTTTTACTAGGTAATTATATCTATCAATGTTAATATAAATAAAAAGAAATGATCAAATATTTTTGCTTGTATTAAAATTTAATTAAACCTAAGATCTCGTAATTCTCCACTCACTTAATTGATATTATTCCAACTTTTTGCATGTAATTTCATATTTCTGCATGTGCTTATCTGAAATGGATATTTGACTTTTTTACACATAAAAACATAAAAAGTCAGTCCCATGTGGCTACACTTTGCTCTTTTTCCTTTTCCTGAATAATCTTCTTTGCTAAGGCATAGGCCATGTGAATATATATTAGTCAAATAAGCTAAGTAATTTCAAATTATCCATCATAGTTTCTAATGAATTTAAGTTATAATAGGTACTAATCAACTATAACTTGTTATACTCTAGTTTATTTCAAATTACCATTACTAGGCTTGCTATATGTAAAGATTTATCTATCATTATAAATTAACTTACTGTGATGATTTAAAAATTCTTTACACGAGTATGTATATAAAAGTTAAAGTTGATATTTAATTATTATGAACCTTTCTGTGTGTTGTTATTCCATTAATTCTTCGTACCTAAGTTAGTTAAATATATCCAGAACATTTAATTTAAAATATATATGGACCACCATGATCAAGTATTATCCTTGATTATTTTTTCCCTATCTTTTTTTCCTTTTTAAATGTACGTTGGGCAATTAGATGTAGTAGATAATTGAATGATTGTTTCGATATATATTAATTTGTAGACTTGAGGGCTTGATATTGGTGAGGAGAAAATATTTTCCGAAAAAGATTTTTAGTGTTTGGTTTTTGAATGAAAAATATTTTTGAGAAATATCTTTTATTTTTACTAGAGTAGAAAATAATTTTTGAAATTGAAAATATTTTTGAAATCAAACTTAATTT
>JAJOOS010004828.1:0-22354 GCA_029582725.1 Solanum chiquidenum
GTCCATCAAAGATAGAACAGATAACAAGAAATCAGTAATGTTTGTCTAACAACTCACACAAACAACAAGCATCAAGTAAATTTGTCCATCAAAGATAGAACAGATAACAAGAAATCAGTAATGTTTGTCTAACAACTCACACAAACAACAAGCATCAAGTAAATTTGTCCATCAAAGATAGAACAGATAACAAGAAATCAGTAATGTTTGTCTAACAACTCACACAAACAACAAGCATCAAGTAAATTAGTCCATCAAAGATAGAACAGATAACAAGAAATCAGTAATGTTTGTCTAACAACTCACACAAACAACAAGCATCAAGTAAATTTGTCCATCAAAGATAGAACAGATAACAAGAAATCAGTAGTGTCTTTGTCTAACAACTCACACAAGCAACACACACCATGTAACTCTATCCACCAAGACTAAAACAAATAGCAAGAAATCACTAGTGTTCTTGTCTAACAATTCACACAAGCAACAAGCACCAGTTAAAGATTAAGACAAATAGCAAGAAATCACCTAGTCTTCATTGACAATTAGGCCACATTGTAGGCCAAAATTTTACTTCTAACAATCTATCCGCAACTGGAATGACCGGAAAAGAAAATACACAGTTAATTTACCGGATTGGAAACTTCGCGGTTGCGGAACACGACGGAAGCGAAATCCTGCGTAGATTTTGAAAAGGATTTTAACTTGTCTACAACTGAAACAGCTGCTGCTTCCATATTTGAAAACCTATGTATGAATCAGAAGAAGAAAAAAAGCTTCGATGAGATTGTATTAATGGCGTTTCAACAATGGAATTTCACTTTTCTCTACTCTTTCGCCATAACTGTGTAGTACAAGTTTGTTACAGAGAAGTTGGAAATGAAATTTGCTATATATATAAAATTTAATTTAGATATATTGCTATATTTTAAAATCAAGAAATTAATTATGTTAACTTATTATTATGTTATAAAATTATATATTGAAAAATAAATTATTTTTATAATTTTAGTGATTTCTACATATATATTATACTTTGGGTCGAAACTTTAAAAGTGCTTGACATGAACGAGAGTCGAGACAAGTATATACTATTTTGTCCTTTATTATTAACTAGTGAATTTGATCGTGCTTCGCGCGATTATAATTTTTTTTGCTTATTTTTATAAAATAGTTGTTTTCTAATATTCTAATCATAAATTAATATTAAAGAGATTGATTTTTATATTTAAAAAATTCTTTGGAGAAAAGATGGTCTAGGCACACAAGTTTATCAACTCTTTAATTTTAAGAACATTGATTTTAAGAAGGATTTGTGATTGCTTATTGATCCTTGTATTTGCCAAACATGAGAGTAAAGTTCATGTCAAAGATATTTTGCAATAATTAAAAATTCAAAAACTAAAATAAAAGGTCAAATCAAAACATAATTTCATAAGTAAAAAAAATAAAAGTACCTCAACAAAATTATAGTGAAAGCCTATGGGAAAAAGTGTCAAAACCATATTATATTAAAGATTTTTACAATAATCAAATTATAATGAAAAATCAAACAAAATTTTCACATAAAAACATGATTTATAATCTTATACATGTATTTCATTTTTCAACTATGACATTACCACATCATTTCTGCAAAACGTAACATTAATATTCAAGATTCACTAACAATTATCTTGAAAGATATGTGCAAGACAATATTTCATAACATATAATTTAAAATATAATTTAGCATATATTTTATTAAAATATAATTTAATTTTTTTAATTAGTTTGAAAAAAATTAATTTGAGGGCAAAAAAATTGATATTGTAACTACAACTATGTATACTTAATATTTTAACATATCATTTAGCAAGAAATATTTTTTTGATAAAAATAACTAATAATACTAATAAAGAAAAATATATATGTGATGAAACTTTGACCTTGTTCATCCTTAACAAAATTGTGTTGTCATTATCATTAAAGAACTATGAAGATATTTTCCTTTGAAATTATTTTGATAAAGTTTTGTTTTAAAATCCTCAAAGAACTTTCTTTTTTCTATCTGATTTTTTTAAAATTTTCAATGAAACATCATCAATAATTTATCCAAAAAAATTCTTATACGTCTCTAGTACTAAAATAAATTTAAAAAATTATTAATTTTAATGAGTCTTTACTTCTGTATGATGTGATTCATATATAATCGAGGATATGATGATAACCGCTTAATAAAGGAAACATGATGTTAATTTTAATTTTCTTTATGTTTCATTCGCAATGTCTACATCCTAAGTATAATCGGATAACATATATTTTATTCCCGACAATTTCTTTTAATAATTTTTTTTTTGCCAATTCGCTCAATTTCATATTTTTAATTGTAAGTATTATAAATATAAAATTTTAGTATTTATAAATTTAGATAATCTACCCTTTACTCCGTTTTTGTACTTTTTGAATTTTCTCATTTTTATTATTAAGATATCAGAAAATGTAAAATAAATAAACAAAAAAGAATTAAGGAAAAAGAAGGAAATGTAAGAAAAGAGAGAGAAATAGACACCAATTAAAAAGTCTTGATAGGTAAGCAGAAAAGAAATTTAAAGTAGTTTTTATTTTTTTTACTTTTTTGACCCTCTAATTTTTCTCTTTCTCATTTCTTTTGTCCTCCTTTTATCCCCTCTAATTCATTTTCGTAGACTAATTTTTTTTCTTTTATTTGTTTTTGTAAAAAACGAAAAGAAAAAATGTATGTAACTCTCTCTTTTTATTTTCTTATCTTTTGTCCCTCTCCTCCTAACTTGTCATTAAGATAAACTCTCCATTTTCTTCTTCTACTAATTTTGCTTTATCATAGTTGTGAATATATCTATAAAATATAATACCTTATATATGATTACATTCGCAAATTTACGTAGTTTACATTCTATACATCACATATAATTAAATATATAAAGTTATGTAGTTTATAATAATTCTGGATATAAATTGAAATATATTTTCTCATATAATTAAATATACAGATTTATGCAATTTATATTTGGAATATCTCTCACCTTTTTGTGTAGTCGCATTTTTTTTGTTTTTATAAAATTCCAATTTTGAATCATAAATTATTGCTTATAGAACCTGAAAAGCAATAAAATATATGTTAGTGTATGTTTGTGAAATCAATACAAATAATAACATAAAAGTATGAACAAACGAACGATAAAAAAGACATGAGAACTGAGAAGGAAATTACAGTAGGAAAAAATATATATGTTTAATAAGAAAAATGAAACTTGAAAAAGAGAGAAGATGAAAGTAATGCAAAAATAAAGTAAAAATAAGCTTTCAACAAATGAGGTAGTTTTTATGGATTTGGAATAATATTAAATGTGTAAATAAATGGTAAGAAATTTAATTTGAATATGACTTTTGATATGGCAACGTTTGTGGAAGACGTTTTTAAACAGCAGTAATAAAAATGACACTTACATTAATCTGTCATATTTAATATATTTTTGTAATTTGTAATTTTTTTAAAATTTAAAAATGGAAAGAAAATTCAAAAATTTGAGAAAATAGATAAATGCATTTCCAGATCAATGAGGCATGCCACATCAGCAGGCTTATGATCCTCCTTTATATAAATATATAGATTTTCTAATATTTTTTACCGAATAATTTTTAATAACTCAATTGATTGGTCGGATTAATTATTTTATAATCATTTTATCCATATTCTCATTTCTTTCTCTTGTTTTGAAAAAAAAATGGAGGTGAAGAAAAATAGAATGAAAAATTACAAGATGAAAATTGAATTCTCGCCCTCAATTTAAAATAAACAATCAACTAAAACTATTTATGTGCAATAATATTTTTCCACTATTGACTTTGCACACTTTCTAAGAAACTATAAATAGAAGGATAATTTTACTTGTGAACAAGGTGAATGATTGATATTATTGTCACTATGAATTATTTTTTTCACCTATAACTATATATGCTTTCTTTTGTATGTGAAACTTATTTTATATTTTATTAATGATTATGCTCACTGCTTTGGTTATTACATAAGCTTTTAATTTATTTTGTTTTGTGTGTGAAATATTTTGGGTTCACGTGGAAAATGAAAAAGGGGTGGTGATAGTGAACAATTTTATTTTAGTGTAATTGGAATTATTATTTTCTTAGTGTGCAATTGATTCTTTGATTTATAACGGTAATTCACTAGTTTAATTATTGTGCGCCAAACATAATATAATATACTGTTGTATGTAACTCTTTGTTTTGACAAGTTTACGATATTAGTACATACTTTGTTGAGAATATTTTTATTGTGTTTCTTTTGTTCTATATTTATTTGTACATGTTAATCACAAAGTGACAATATTTTTTAAGGCTCAATGGCGAGTCCTATTATATTTGGCTTATTATGTTATTGATTGAGGGTAAGACGAAGGATTCAAGTCCTATCGCACCAAGAGGGTAATACATCGGGTGAGAGTCCTGGTGCATCATGATAATAAAATGTTGGGTTGGGTCCCAATAAATAATGACCTAAAATGCCTTTTTATGGGTAAGATGTTGGTTCAAGTCCCAACGTTATATAATGACGAGTAATGATGACTGAGCAAATTGATATGCTCTTGATAAAAGTCATGAAATTTGTCCAATTGATTTGCTCCATTCTCTTATGTGAATATAGTAGCAGGACATAATGTGTCTGAAAATGACAAGTGGTTAAATGTATGAATATGAGTATGGTAAAATGTTAATGGTCAATTGTGGTAATTTAAAGGAAGAACATTATGGGTTCTTAAGATGGGTCTTCAAATGTGAAGGTAATTTTTGGCCATCAAAGTGGTATGAAAGGTTATTGGTCACATTGGGTTGGTTCAACCCAATTTGAAAGTTTTGTAAATCCTCCGTCAAAATAAAGAAATACAAAGTGATAGTACATTTAGTACTTTTGAAGTGATGTTGAGGTGGGTCAAATAAATTTGATAATGTCAAAGTATGACTAATAAAAATTTATGGAGCATGTACAAATGGTTATGGTCATTTCTTGAAGAGAATGTGACTTGTGTTCGTTTGGATAAGGACATGTTCATGTATGATTAAATAAACATCACATCTCACCTTTACGGGAGGTTTGAGATACTGAAAAAAATATTTTGATATGAATAATCATTTTGGTCATATACTTTGAGTACTACACAAATATTGTGGTATGTTTTATTATGAACTATTGGAGGACAAAAGAAATAAATACTAATTCTTTTCTATAAAAGTTGTGGTCATGACCAAAATAAATATTATTGTGTGGGAACACAAATTTGTCATTGATTGTCAAGAAATAAATCTTGCATGTAATAATTTTAACCATGACATTAATAATAATTTTCTCCTTGAAGGAGATGGTCACCATAAGAATGATGTTGTGAAATTTGTGGTAGTACACAAAATTAATTGAGAGTTCCGACAGGGCTAATTTGTTACTCTCCGAAGGAATGAAATAGTTCATAATATTGAGATTGTAGTAAGTTTCAAAAGAAACTTTTTAAGTTTCAGAGGAATTGAAAGATTTTTTTTTTATTATATTGAGACTGTAAATTATTGAAAGATTAAATATCTTCAGTTTACTACAATCAAAGCGGGTTATGAATATTTACGTAAAAGGTTACATGTCTTTCTCTTGTTTGTTGTATAAAAATATAGGCATGATGAAGAAATCACATGTAAAAGTAAACCAACAGTTTACTAGAATAAATATCAGTTGGCATAACTGATTGGCCATTTCGGCTCAAATGTGATGCAAAAGAAATTGAGAATTCACATGGCTATATGTTTGAAGAAATAAAAGATTCTTCAAGAATTCTCTTGTGCTGCTTGTTCTCATCATAAAATGATCAATATACCAGCGAAGGTAAGAATTGTATCCCCTGAAATTATTTGAACATATAAAAAGGTGAATATGACCCGTTCACTTGCTATGTGGACCTCTTACTACTATGATTTAATAGATGCATCTATCGTATGGTCACGTGTGCATTTGTATCAACTTACAAATTGGTTTTTGTAAGGTTGTTCGCTCGAATTGTTAAATTAAGAGCACAGTTCCAAATTATATAATTATGTTGATAATACTAGTTGGTTTAGCAACATTGTTTGACTCCAATTATAGCTAGACCATTGATTATAAGAACAAATCTCTCAAATAAAATTTAATATGGGATGAGTTTATTTAACATGTATGCATCAAGCCAACAAAGTTCTCCCATCACAATTGGTTCAGGGTTAGGAACCAAATAATTTCCATCTAAATATTTGATATGTGCACATATGATTTTATTGCTCCACCACTCACAAAGATGGATACCCAAATGAGGTTGAGGGCAAATGTTAGATTTCCTAACATTAGGGGGAGATGTGTGTAGCAGCTGAAAATTATGTGTGGTGAATTATCTAGATCCTCGTTAAAAAAAATGTGAACTTGAAGTTCAAGAAATAATTCATTTGCAAAATGTTGCTTTACCAAATATATTTGCTGACCCTATATTTTAATTAAGCTGCAAATGCTCCAATAAATAGTCCTTGAAGGACAGAGTCTATGGTACACCAAAAGTGTGATAGACCAATCGATTCCAAATATATAACTCCTTGAGGAAGGAGAGGAGTGAATTATCAAAATGGTCACGATAATGAGGTAAGTGTTTTGAAAGAGTACTACGACATAACACTTCATAAGACCTTAGCAAAGATTCAGGTACCTGAAATGATGAAAAATTAAGAGATCTCAATAAGTTATGTCGAATTGGAATCGATATCAAAATGATTGTCGATGGTCTATTTGATATAAAGTAGCACTCAATGCTATAAATGATAACGAGGATCTTGAATTCAAATATGTCATATAATGTGGACAGATAAATGATTGGCCAAATAAAATGCATTATTCAAGTAAATTTTGCTTCACTTAAAAAATGATGTTTTTGAACCTATAGTTCATAGATCAAAATATATGTCAGTGGAGTACAAATGAATCATTGTGCGAAAGTATAATCGTAAGATATAAAGTACGGTTTGTGCCTCAGGGCATAAAGGGCTTTCGCAAAAGTCCTGACATTATTAAATGGATATATATTCTCCAGTGGTGGATGCAATGAGACTTATTTCAGTATGACAATAGATGAAATGCTTGAATATGTATAATGAATGATTATCATGTCTAACTAGACGATGAAGGTTATATGAAAATTCTTAAAGGATTTAAAAGGTCTTAAATCAATTCCATTGAGTACCCAATGGTTTTGAGACTTCTTAACACAGAGAAAGAATCTTTTTGATCTCATGAAAATGATTTAAAATGTCATGTATTAGTGCAATTGGTGCACTTACAGATTGCTGGATATGCAAATGCTAGAAGATTATTTGATATACATAATGAAAGTTATGTGAAAGGATTGTCATATAATCATTCAAGTTATGACAAGAAACTAACAAAGCAAGTGACTCAACGCTAAAAGATGTGTGATTTTCTTTGAGAAGAAAAGACGAGATTCAATAAAATTGAAATGATCAATCTCTGAGTCAGAAATAATTTGTATGTAGATGTAGAATATTTATTTGATCCGCATAAAGCCCGATCGTAAATGGACTATTTATTTATATATGGAGACACAATAATATCTTGGCATTCAAAGAATCATATTAGTAACCACTTCTTCAAATCATGCAGAAATAATATTGATATATGAAGTAAGTCGGGAGTATGTTGGTTGGAATCATGATCTATCATATTCAGAAAATATGTGATTTTCTTTTGAAAAGGATATTACAGTCACCATATATGAAAATAATATATAACTCAATTGAACGGAGGACACAATCAAAGGAGATCAAACAAAGCATATTTCACCAAGTCTTTTTCACACATGATCTTCAACAAAATGGTGAGATAGACGTTCAAAGACTCCTTCAAGTGATAATCTTGTAAACTTATTCACTAAGGATTGCCAACATCAATATTTGAGAAGTTGTGATATAAGATTGGAATGCACCGTCTTCGAGATATCAAGTAAAGTTTTTACCAAGGGGAGAAAAATACGCGTTGTACTCTTTTCCTTAAGCATGATTTTATCCCAATTGAGTTTTTCTGATAAGGTTTTTAACGAGACAACATACAAAGCGTATTAAAATATATGTGTATTCTTTTTCCTTCACTAGGATTTTCTCCCACATGGTTTTTTTCTAGTAAGGTTTTAACGAGGCGTATTAAATATGGACATCCAAAGGGGGAGTGTTATAAAATATTATAGTGTGAATGTCCACTACATCAAGAAGTTACTCTCACCCATTATCTCCATTACTTTCCTCCATTATGAAGATAACAATAACCTCCATAACCTCGACCTTTATGCCTCTATGTTACACTATAAATAGAGGTATAAGGGTTCATATTGTATAGACTTGAAGATAGGGTGTACACTTGAAAGATAGAAAGTTATCTCATATTGTTCCTCTTGTCCTATGTTCTTCTTGTCTTCCTTTTTATATTGTTCTTTTATTCTTAAGTTTTACAACAGATTATAGTTAAACAAGGTACCTTTAAGTTTTAATCCAAGGAGACAGAGAGAATGATGATTTTGCACATTATTTGTGTGGGTGGATGAAATGAAAGCTCCTTTCTAGAGTATTTTGTGATAAAAATGTGTCATTAAGGCTTTTAAAAAGTAAGTTCTATAAAGTAATACTTAGAACAATATTGTTGTACATAACAAAGTGTTGGTCAATGAAGAATGTCCATGTTTAGAAGATGAAGATGCTCGGATGGATGTGTGGGTTAACTAGGTGATATGATTAGGAACAAATTTATAACGGACAAGATGGGAGTGACCTTTATGGAGATAAGATGAGAGAAGCGAGGATGATGTGGTTCGGACATATGAAAATGAGGTCTGAGGAGCCACAGATGCATCGGTAAAGAGGTGTGAGAGCTAGGTTGATTGTAGAAGAAATAGTAGGGGTAGAGGTAGTGCTCGAAAAGAACAAGAGGGGGGGGGGCTAATAGAAGATGTGAGAGGTTGATTGTAGAAGAAGTCAAAGGGGTAGAGGTAGTACCCAAAAAGAACTAGGAAGAAGGGGACTAGATAGAACTTGACACAACTTCAACTTACATAGAAGAGGGCTACCCCCCTCCTTTCTCATTATTGTTTCTTTTGCTTTGTATCTTGCTATTTGATTGTTGTATTTTTCTAGCAATCCTACTTCAACAACATTTCTATTGAGCTGAGGATCTATACAAATAGCCTCTCTAGTCTCTACCCCTTAACACTCCTATTAAATAAAATTTAAAAAGTTTACTACAATTTCACATGATAAATATTTCAAATTATTTATTAATTTAAACAACGCAAATCATAAAGTGATTCTTTATATCTTCTCTGTAATGTAACACTCACAAAACACTTCTCAGCGAAAATTGACCAAACACTAAAGTCAAACTATTTATCTAATCATTAACATATTTAGTATAATCTCACAAATAAAGTCTGGAGAAATTTAACGTACACGAACATTATCCTTACCTTTGTCAACGTAAGTGTTTCTCAAATCATTTAGCCAATGAAAAACTGCTATGTTCACAAAATACATTTTCCTGAAACTTCACTTTGACCAAAAATATGTTCTTCTAAAAGATTGGCCAAACAGTTTATATAGGAGAACATAGCTTAATCCTAATAAGTGCGAGAACTTTTGCACCACAGATCAGCAACTCGATATTTTCTTTTGGTTTTGGTGAGTACATCTGCAACTTCATTTTACAGGAATTTTGACGTAACCTTATTTTGGGAGGCTGGTAACAAAACTTTTGACCTTATTACTTTCGCAACTTCTTGCTGATACTGACAATACCAGAAAGAATGGAACATGGAATTGATAACTATGATCACAAATCAGAAAGCACATTCCGTATTCAGAAGCATTTACCTCACGTGAACTTGTAGGTACTGCAACATCTCTGCATCGACCACCGACTGGAATGGCAACTGCAGAACACCAATCACTGATATTTGCTGCTTAAAGAACTTTTGCTAAGGAAAGTGGACTACCCAGGATATTCATTTGGCCTCTTTCGCTGCCAACAAACTCTGCTACAAGTGTATCCTTTACACGGATAGTTGTTTCAAAAGTCAGCCTAGAATCAATACCAGTCCTAATTGCTCTTTCAATTGCATTGTGCTTGGATTCATCAATGGTACCGATCATCAACAGTGCACCCACAGCATCAAATTCTCCCCTTACGTGAGTGCTAGTTTCTTGGAATGGACTTCCTTTAGAAGATTTATAGAATGCAAGCGCTCGCTCCAACTTCTCTTGTCTGTCTCTTAGCTTCATAACATCAGAAAAAGATTCTCGCTGCAATCTCTTCAAGATCTCAATCTGTAAATGATATAATTGGAAGAGTTGTAAAGCACCATCATACCTGGGAAGCCACATCATAAAGGCATCGTCATACAGCAGGCAGTAAACATAAAAAACTTTAGGGTACACAAGAAATCAGTAATGTTTTTGTAACAACTCACACAAGCAACAAGCATCAGGTAAGCTAGAACAGAAAACAAGAAATCACTAGTGTCTTTGTCTAACAACTCACACAAGCAACTAGCACCATGTAACTCTATCCACCAAGACTAAAACAAATAACAAGAAATCACTAGTGTTCTTGTCTAACAACTCACACAAGCAACAAGCACCAGTTAACTCTAACCATCATGACTAAGACAAATAGCAAGAAATCACCTAGTCTTCATTGACAATTAGGCCATTTGTCCCTATTTGTCCTATTTGTCCCTTTTTTACTTCTCATTTTTGACAAATCAAGAAAAACAATATTTTTTTTTACCTATTATGCCCTCATTTTATTTAGAAAGTTATTTTTTTTGAATAAAAATAAAACCTCTCTAATAAGTAAATTGATTTTAAATTCTATCAATCAATAAAAGGTAAAATGGTAAACTCACTATGTCGATTATTTTTTTATTAATAAATGAGCCAAGTCAAAAATAAACAAGTAAATAGGAACAGAGGGAATATAAGTCAGGATTAAATTTATCGTTGGATGAATTACATTACTGATGTTGATCTACAAAGAAAAATGATAGCAAGTCGTAAACATTACACGGCACAAATGCAACTTAACCAAAACTCTAATAAGTGTTATTGAACATTGAATGAGAAAACAAAAAAAAAAACACAACCAATTGATCAACAATGAGAATTATAAACCATCTTTTGGCTTTTGGCCAACAATTAGGATTAAAAACCATTAAAAGTTCATCTTGTCCCATAAAGCTAGATTTATTTTCATAAGCACTAAACATTCTAACAGCATATATCTCAAATCCAAATAGAGATTGAACTTCTGTCTAGTTGATAATGGTAGTTCTCGTCTTCAGGACGCATCAAAATCCTTACAAGAGCGCTGGGCAGAAAGCATACATATGATAAACCACACGCCAAAAGTGAGTAAATGAAGTACTTGAATTGGGAAAAAGAAGGAAATGAGTACTCATTTTGTTCGCTTATTTTGCCTGAGGGTGAGATGCAGTGAAATCAACTGCTAAATTTATTGAGTTGATCTTGTCGGCTTCATTGTCTGGAATCTCAAACCTAAATTCTTCTTCCAGGGCCATCACAACTTCCACGGTGTCTAAACTATCTAAGCCGAGATCATTTTGGAAGTGAGCATTTGGGACAACCTGCAAGATATGGCATTTGTAAATATAATACTACCAGGACTACTCCCTGAAGCTAATAAAGGAATTTTTTTTAGATAAAACTCGAAAGATTCTAAGTAAAACATCAGGACAATAAGCTGGTAATAGAGACATATGACAATAACACATTGGTAGATGGACACTGCAAGAATATGCTGACATGAAATAGAACTAAATGAGGATTTGGAGAGATGGAGTTGGGAAGGAAAACACAAGGGAAAATTGTTGGCATGCAGTTGGTGCATTGAGGATGTCCTTCCCCAATTTGAGTGTCATGCCAGAGAGAGATGACAGTACCGTCTCTGCACATATTAGTATCATTTTTAAACCACCCTACCTAATGTAACTGGATGCTTGTCAAGATTATTCCCAAAGGGATCTAATCAGCAATCAAACTGACAACTCCACCACTCCTTAGTTCTCATGTTTGAACAAACATACACATCCACATATAACCAGAGTTGTTTCTGTATGGCCCAAGGTTCCAAGTCTTCCTAGTGACGCCCATCACTACGTTAACATCAAGAATAATGGCATAAGTTTTAAGTGCCAACATCTTAATTTGATTCTATCAACTCCTTTGAAGAAAATTTGAAAGAAAAAAAAAAGTAATTTACAGAACTTTATTCTGATTTCATATGATCCCTCTTTGACAATAATGAAATTTTTTGTCCCTGCATTCCCTTTTGACTTCCAAATTATCCTCGGTCCGAACCTCCATTGCTGCCGACTTGCTGCTCCTGCATCAGTTTATGACTTTTTAACTACTTGTTTCTTGACAAGCTTTTCCAATGAAGTTTCCAATTGATTGTAGTTAGTATCGGACATGAATACAGCCTAACATCTCCTTTCTTGATTTTTTCCTTTGCCAAAATGAACTCATACAAGAATCCTCTTGTCAATAACCTCGATTAACTTACTGACACGGAAAAAGTTTTCCCATCTATTAGCTCTATTCCTCTGCTAGCCGACTAGAGTTTCGGATTGATAACAGTTCACATTATTGTACACTAGACTTATATTCTCATATTGTCAACCTACAAATATAAGTTTTCATGATAGACATAAGGATTGCAAGTTACCTCCCCGTGCGATTTGGCAACTAGCAGATTAGCTCCCCTTCAAAAGTGTAACAACTTACAGAATAAAATAGTCTTAGTCTAAACTGCTGCCTATAAGCAATCTAGCACATCAAAGATGTCTTCTGTCCTAGTTAATATATCTTGTTTACACCAAAAATAGAAAAGAGCTAAGCAGTCCATCTTGATCTTCTGTAAGCTATTCTGCCAATTTTCAAAACTCCTGTTGTTAGGAACTTTGTACCTCACAGCTCAGATGACCCCCTCTTCATATAACACCACCACTCACTCTCACTAAACAGCAGAGTGATAGTTCTTAATAACACTAGTACATAGAAATTACAAGGGACAATCTGCATTTTTAACCACTATTCAGAAGGAACACCAAACATTGTAAGCATGATTTAACGCATTGGGTAGTGCACTAATTTTTAGACCACAAAGGGGAAATGAACCAATTTCTTCACCATAGATGGGCAACAAGTTGTGAAAACCACAACCAGGCAATATTCACTTTTTTTACAAAATATAGTCTGTTGGAATTTCCTATCAAGATATATACTATGGAATTTCTAAATTTACTCCTAGTGAGCTATCAGTTACCAATTCCCTCGAGCCGAATCAATCTTAAAGTTGATTAAAATATGGACATGAGCATCCATTAACTACAAGAAGTCAAGAACAGATGATTTTATCAAAGTCCCATTACATGTAGTACATCCCCTACCCAAAAAAAATCTTCTCAATTCTAAAATCAAATTCTATCAGCATGTTCTCTAGCTAAAAGATATATCCAACGATCCTCTAGAAAAATTACAAAGACGTATGGCCAAGTGGTGGTTTGAGAACCATAAACTCTCAGGTTCAATTTCCTGTGAAGAAAAATTGCTCTTGTACAGGTGGGCGTGGGAGGTACCAAGCTAGCTAAGACAACACGATTATAAAATAAAAATTCACACTGTCCAAAATCCATAGGACCAACAGCCTTTAAATCTATGAAAAAGGTAAATAAACACACAACGAATTTCATTTCTGAACACAAATTAGCCGGAACCAGAACAAAACCCTAATTTCATGTCAATTTACTGATAATTCATGATAGAATCCATGAACAATGCAGGAAGGAAAGAGACGAATTGAAGAAGAAGAGAAAATATCTTGCATTGAAAAAGAATGATGCAGTGAACTGCATTATATACAAGTTGACACCACTGTGTGTAACAAACTTTCTAACTGACTTTACACGTCATTTCTAACCATCTAATTACTCATCTAATCTGATATTTAATTAAACTAACTATCAGTAACTAACTTTTAACTAACTAAGGCACATTTACACATTTATTGATCTTCTTCACACATTTCACGAGAGATTGACTCAACTTATATCAATGTGCTTCATTCCTTCAAATTTAATTTTTGAGAGTTGTAGGTTTTGTTGATGTACTGAGCTTGCAGTAGTCCAATTTGACTTTCACTTTATATCATTTAATGTTGTAGTCCTCTATTAATATATGATAGAAAGTGTTTTACTATATTTATCAAAAATAGAAGAAGCTCAAAAAACTGTAAGCTAATAAAATCTATTAGATTATGAGAGAGATACATGTTCCGACATGTCTGTGAAGAGCATACTCTGTAAATAGTTTCTGAAATTATGATTATTTGTAAGTAACTATTGCTATTTAGGACTCAAGTATCTTAAGGTGAATGAAATTTATTTCTGTAATAGAGGATAACCAGATCAAATTATAGATCATATTGGGCCGTGCTTCACGAGAGTTTGAAACAATTTCAATATGTCAGCTTGATGACGTTAGATGAAAGTTTAAGGGTATAATAGTATTTTTCTAGATCAATTTGCTTTAAAGAAATTGTGTTTTCTGCTTTATTCTTTAGACCACATTAATGAAAAAATTTAATTTGGTTGAGACCCAACCAACAATAGTTGGGTGAGGCTTAATCTAATTTTTGACACTTGGATTTGGGGGCCCCATTTTAACACTACACACTTTCTCACCTTCATTTTTTCAAATTCCTCCCCTTTCCTCATAATAAGTATTTTACCTTCTTTTTTTTTAATAGTCTTAAATTTTTATTTTTCAAAAGTTAAATAGAAATATGTAAATTAATATCAATTCAAGTTTTAGCCTTTTTTTTCCGTGATTGCTAATATGATTAAAAAATTGAACTCCATAATAATTATAGTCTTCTTTTCTTGATTTATATATTTTTTGGTTGATTTTTTTTTTAGATTTTTAACTTAAATTTCAATAATAAGTGTAACATCAAGTACAAAATATTTCTAAAAAAATTTGAAGAACGAGTGATTTTAGAATACTTATAGGTATGCTCTCACTTACTCATTGGTGAACTTTTTTTAGGTATAATTTTTTTAAAAAATTTAGTTCTGATTGATGACAGTTGAATTAACTAATAATGAATAATTAAAGGACTAAAAACAAGTGATTTTGAGCATAAAATTAATTTTTAAAATCATCATAATAAAATAACAAATCAAACTTGAAAGTGAAAAAATAGAATTAAATTTATAAAAAGGTAACTAGATTACAAACTAAAAGAGTAAAAAATTAATTTTACACAACATACACACTATATATATATATATTTAAAGAGGGAGATATTTTTATAATCAGTTTGGTGGTTTTTAGATTTATTTTTACTTTGAAACCAAAATTGATTATGTCAAAAAAATTAAAAATAAAAAGAAAATAAATTGAAGTAAAAGAAATATTCAATTTGACTAAATTTTTATTTAGTTCGATTTTCGATATTCAGTGAATACTTCTTAATACAAATATAAAGTGTGTTCGAATTTCTCATTCAAAATTTATCTTTTAAAGGTATCTTAGGAATTTGATTCAATTTTTTGAGATGTAAAATAAAAAATTTGAAAGATTGTTTTTTCCAAGGCTACGAGGAATAATTATATTTTAGTTGAATTGGTTGAGAGGTGACAATTTTTTAAATTGATTTAGTTGAGGGACATAAATAATTAATGGGAAAGAAAGAGCTAATCAAGTTACTAATTAATAAAGAGCACAAAGAATTTTTTTAAAAAAATTGTGAAAAAGAGAGGAATATTGAACAAGGAGCTAAAATATTTTGGAGGGAAAAGGGGAAAATTTGGGAAAAAATAAGGTGAGAGAGTGTGTGGTGTTAAATTGGAGCCCACAAATCCAAGTGTCAAAATTTGAATGGAGCCTCACCCAACTATTGTTGGTTGGGCCTCAACCATATTAAAATTTGGACAAATTACTTAACTACACTCCTTTACTTACCTTAATATCCATTTATCCCTACTTATTTCAAAAATTTCAAAAATCCCTTATTTTCCTTATGTATCCCGTGCACAACGTTATGTATCCCGTGCACAACGCTATTGTATCAAACCTTATGTATCCCGTGTACAATGCAACAACTATTATTTGGAATGTATCAAACCTTATGTATCCCGTGCACAACACAACAACTATTAACTGAAATGTATCAAACCTTATGTATCCCGTGCACAACGCTATGTATCCCGTGTACAATGCTATGTATCCCGCAAACAACATTTTTAAAGGATTTTTGATAAATAGAAAACTAGAAGGGATATGATATTATTTAGTACTTATAATATGTGGTTCCTATAATTTATACTTAAATTTTTTCCACATTAACATGTCCATAAAAAAATCCATCTGTTAAATTACAATGAATGCCATCCACTCAAATATCTTAAATGTGATTGAGACTCATTGAACTACACTTGTGTCAGTCAGTGTTCCCTCAACTTTTGCCTTATTTATTTTTCTAATAAAACACTTTAGCCATTTTATTTATGAAATGTCCATTGATGAGTTTGGAATTGGTTCTAAATACATTTTTAAAAAATGAAGTATTATTAATTCAGATTGAAAATGCATATATTAAATAATATTTTTCTGAAGTATTATATAAAAAAGTTACGTATATTAAAAATTTAATAAATGGTCTTATATAATTTATGATATGTTAATTATAAATATTGTATAATAAAAATAATAATAAAATAATCAAAAATTTAAATAGAGAGTACAAATAGTAATTCTTCAATCATCTCTAAATAATGAATTGAGAATTAATTAAGAAAGCATTTTTTATTTTACTCTTCAAATATAGAAAATATAGAGTAAAATAAAGATGGATAGGAGATAATTTTATAGGTTTTTTGTTTCCAAGATATTCATAATTGATAAATATGATCTTTAAAATTAATTATGATTAAATATAAATAGTAAATTTTAGAAAAAATAATAAAGTATCATATAAAATAAAATAAAAAAGTCGATAGACTCCTTACGCTTCGAAAATAATTTATTGTGATTGCAAAACATCCTCTTCTACTATATTATAATTTTAGATAATTGAGATTTATTAATTAGAATATTAATAGTATATAGAATTTATAAAAATAAATTATGCATAATTTTATCCTAATATTTTATATATAAATATAATATTGGACCCGTGCTAACACGGGCCATTTTTACTAGTAGAAAGAGAAGGCAGAGATTTGGAAAAGATGAACAAGCGGCGTGAGGGCTTTCTCAAAGGTTCTGGAAAAGTCCTAATACTCCCATAGAGGGTTTAAAGCTTCTTTTTTTTCTTATAAAAAAAATATTTTTTCTTTTTTCTTTTTTTAACTATTTTTTACTACATGTATTAATTGGACAAAACAATGTATTTAAGTTAACTAAGGTGCCTTGGGAGTTGGGGCAAATGAAATAGAGGCTCGTTTCTAGAGCATTTTATGATGAGCAAAGTGTTAGTCAATGAAGAATGTTCATATTTAGAAGTCAAAGATGTTCGGATGAATATGTGTGTTAAATAGGAGATATGATTAGGAACGAATTTATCTGAGAGAGATGAGAGTGACCTTTGTGACAAATAAGATGCGTGAAACGAAGATGTGTAGTTTTGAGCGTGTGAAAATGAAGTGTAAGGAGTCGATGATGCATTAGTTAGAAGGTGTGAAAGTTAATTGTACAAAAGATAGGAGAGACAAAGATATTACTGAAAAAGAACTAAGGGGGGAGGGACTAGACAAAACTTGTCAATGGGCCGAGAGGTAGTAACCGAAAAGAACTAGGGAGAATGGGGATAGGGATGACAATGGGGCGGGGCGGGAGCTTAACCCACAAAATTTTTAATCCGCCCCACCCCGCCCGCCATAGATCCACCCCGCATAATTTTTTTTAATATTTTCTTTTTATAGTTAAGTTTGATACTAAAAAATAAAATTCATAAAAATAAATTCATTTTTTCATTAGATTGTATTAATTTAATAGGATAGTGACTTAAAATTTTATTTTTAAGAGGTCAATTGGGAAACATGTAAAAAAATTGTATTATTTTTTATTGAACCATTTTCATTTACTATGTTGAATATTTTAGTAACTTTAATGAAATTATCTTAAGAAATAACATTTTATCACTCTTATAACCTGTAAAAAGTTAAAATTAAGTTTGAACCCACATAAAATTACATATACTCACAACCCACTCCGCCCCGCATTAATTTTAAAAAACTCACTTCAACCCATCCTGTATCCCACATAGCCTTAAACCCATCCCACCCCACCCCACCCTGCCCCATTGTCATCCCTAGATGCGAACTGGAGAGAACTTGACACAACTTTAACTTACATAGAGACCCCCCTCCTTTTCTCGTCTCACTGCTTGTTTTATTCTCTTTGTACCTCACTATTTGATTGTTGTATTTTCCTTACCATCCTATTTCAATGACATCACTTTTGAATCGAGGATTAGTAATAACAATCTCTCTACACCTTAACAATTCTTCTATTAAATAAAATTTAAATAGTGAACCCCTTAACACTTGCTTTAAAAAAATATTAAAAAGTTTACTACAATCTCACATGATAAATATTTCAGATTATTTATTACAATTTAAAAATAACACAAATCATAAAGTGATTATTTATACCCCTCTGTAATGTTACACTTGATCAAACACTAAAGTCATAAACTATTTATCTAATCAACAACATATCTAAGTATATTCTCACAAATGAAGTCCGAAGAGAATTTGATATACACAAACCTTATTCTTACCTTTGTCAACAACATTTTTTCAAACCGTTTAGCCAATCATAAACTGCTATTCTCACAAAATACATTTTTCGGAAACTTCACTTTGACCACAAAAATGTTTTTCTAAATGCTTGGCCAAGCAGTTTATATAGGAGAGAACAAAGCATAAGGTCCTATTAATTGCTTGGACTAAAATTTGTTACTAAAGTGAATACTGATGGAGTAGACAAAATGTTTCTCTTCCTTTCTATTTTGTATGGGAGTTGCTAAAGGGTATCTCTATTATAAGGGGAGAGTGAGATTGTTCACAGGAGTGTTTTTCTTATGTCCAGCCGTGGTGTCTGAGCTAGCTTGCACACTTCACAAGGACCAACTAGTGCGGAACATCAATGCAGGAAACTGAGTGGCTCCATCGATCACATAGAGTAGACCTGGTTGCAACTTGCACTTCTTTCCTACGTTGAAATTGAGAAAGCTTTCAACTTGAAAATGGTCACAATTTCTTGGACCTTGTAGCAAACCACCAAGGCTCAAACCCCATCCAAAATCATCCTCAGAGGTATCAGACATGGTAACTGCCCACTGCAAATATATGGGATTTGATCTTTTTATCTCTACCCAGCCACCAATTTTTGTACTTTCATCAAGTTCTGACTCTAGGGTCATGGCAAGTGACCCATCTAAGATGCTGTGTTCCACCAAGGACGCTTGAGGATGCCCTGACCGTTGTAAAAAACTAAAAGGCAACGACATAGCTGCGAGTCTAGGCTGTGGTCTTGACAGATTGGCCATTTTGTGTATGCCCAAGATTGATAGTTTTGTATTGCTTGAAAGTTGGCAAACAACTTGACCAAAAGTGCCAAAACAATACAAAAGACTACCAGAGTGTGGCAATGCAGAGACAAACTGAGCCAAGCAGGCAACAATATTTGATTTTTTAACCATCACAGAGATTCCACTACCATTTCGTTGATTCAGCAGGGGCGGCCCAAAAGATGAATAGTCAGTCAACCCCCTTTCCTGCAAAAATTCCCCAAAAAAATTGTTATTCTAGGCTACACATTAAGGCAACTAAAAATGAGGTATTATAACAAGTAGATACAATATGCAACACATCTGCAACAACCAACTAATGACTCCCCATGGGATCTTCCTTGTCAGATTACTTACCTTGCTTTTACATGAAGCTACATAGAAAGACGACTGAAAGATGTAATATAACAAGTAAATACACTATGCAACAAGCCAACAACCATGTAATGACCTCCCTCCCCCCACAGAATCTTCCTTGTCAACCTGTTGATTTCTTGTCATTCCTCAATCCTAATAAGTGCGAGTACTTTTGCACCACAGATCAGCAACTTGATATTTTTTTTTGGTTGTGGTGAGTACATCTGCAACTTCATTTTACAGGAATTTTGACCTAACCCTTTTTTGGGAGGCTGGTAACAAAACTTTTGACCTTATTACTTTTGCAACTTCTTGCTGATACTGACAATACCAAAAAGAATCGAACATGGAATTGATAACTATGATCACAAATCAGAAAGCACATTCAGTATTCAGAAGTATTTACCTCACGTGAACTTGTAGGTACTGCAACATCTCTGCATCGACCACCGACTGGAATGGCAACTGCAGAACACCAATCACTGATATTTGCTGCATAAAGAACTTTTGCTAAGGAAAGTGGACTACCCAGGATATTCATTTGGCCTCTTTCACTGCCAACAAACTCTGCTACAAGTGTATCCTTTTCACGGATAGTTGTTTCAAAAGTCAGCCTAGAATCAATACCAGTCCTAATTGCTCTTTCAATTGCATTGCGCTTGCATTCATCAATGGTACCGATCATCAACAGTGCACCCACAGCATCAAATTCGCCTCTTACGTGAGTGCTAGTTTCTTGGAATGGACTTCCTTTAGAAGATTTATAGAATGCAAGCACTCGCTCCAACTTCTCTTGTCTGTCTCTTAGCTTCATAATATCTGAAAAAGATTCCCGCTGCAATCTCTTCAAGATTTCAATCTGTAAATGATATTATTGGAAGAGTTGTAAAGCAACATCATACAGGCTGTTGCTACATAAGAATTAGCAAATATGTCAAACAAAAACTTGCCGAGGGGAGTGGAGTTGGGAAACAGTGATATCCTACAGCTAATGAGAGTGACAAATCCCAACCAACTATGTCAAAATAAATCTGGCTAAGTATCTTTTTTTTCTTTCGATAAGTAAAAGGATCGTTAAAAGAGATTTTTCTCTTACATATGGGTAACTCTTTATTCAATATTATTTCCTGGGAAGCCACATCGTCATACAGCAGTTAGTAAACATAAAAGACTTTGATCTAGTGACAATGGAAAAGATAGGAAAAGATGGGAAAAAATAGACGAACTGGAAGAAACTAGATGAGGTTAGGGTACACAGCCAGAGCCTTCTCATACGTAAGAGACCCATCAGAGTAAAGCAAAGCCCAATAACAAAGCTTGTGGTAACTGGCAAAGTAAGAATTTGACTGTTCAAGCTCTGAGTACTTCCTAATGACACTGTTCCGCAGTTGAACATTGCATGACAGGTAACAGATATACCCACTTTAGATCAATAGTACAAAAGTAGGGATGCGAACAGTCTCACCTTCCCCTGACCTTCTAAAAAGAGCCAAAACTATCATTCTCACATAAGAAATAACATTTTCATAACTTTTACTGTTCTCCCTTTAGATATTCATTTGCTTCAAATAAGATTCACATGAAGGAGTAGCTATTATCTTGAAGAAATGTTCAATTTCATACTTGCTTGGATCCCTCACTCTGTACAACTTTTACTGCACATTCTTTCAGGATCCTAAGTTGGGAATTTGAATATAATATATATGTGATCCAATGGTGTTCTCTTTTCCCAAAACATCTATCAAACCTGTCCCAATAGGGTGGCCTAGAAGTCAAAGAGCCATTTTAACAATTTTCTTTTATGACTGTGAACTTCACAAGGAGCCAGCCCATTCGGCCAACACCATAGCCTTCAAAACTCGGGGATGATGGATTTTCCCCTCTAGTCTCAATCCTCCTCAGCTTAATTACAGGACTTAGTAGTTAGTTCACTTGGCACAGGGATCGAATCTGTGACCTAAGAACAAGTCCCTCAACCTTCCTCTTTTTAACAATCTAGGGAATCAAGGGTCCAATCCTAATTATAACATATGCAAAACTAAGTAAATTCTTTCCATCAACCTAAATGTTTGGGGACAAAGCTTATCAATACCATTGTTAGTCGAGGAAACTCTAAATACCATTGTTAAAAGAAACAAAAAAAAAAGAACATCTAGTGTCCATCACAACAGAGGTGTAACCTCATAATATCCAAATACCAAAAAACCGATAAAGCCCATAGAAGTAATCCATTCCGCTGAACAAAACCAG
>JAJOOS010004829.1:0-15870 GCA_029582725.1 Solanum chiquidenum
TTGTTTAAATAAGTTCAAATAAATAATGTGGTTTAGTTGGTGGATTTAGTTGTTGGAATTAAGTTAAAACTAGTTAGAGTTAAAAAGTTGTTAAGTTGTTTAAATAAGTTCAAATAAATAATGTGGTTTAGTTGGTGGATTTAGTTGTTGGATTTAAGTCAAAAGTAGTTAGAGTTAAATTTGTTTAGTTGTTTAAATAAGTTCAAATAAATAATGTGGTTTAGTTGAAATTTAGTTGCTGGAATTAAGTCAAAACTAGTTAGAGTTAAAAAATTATTAAATTGTTTAAATAAGTTCAAATAAATAATATGGTTTAGTTGGTGGATTTAGTTGTTGGAATTAAGTTAAAACTAGTTAGAGTTAAAAAGTTGTTAAGTTGTTTAAATAAGTTCAAATAAATAATGTAGTTTAGTTGGTGGATTTAGTTGTTGAAATTAAGTCAAAACTAGTTAGAGTTAAAGTTGTTTAAATAAGTTCAAACAAATAATGTGGTTTAGTTGGTGGATTTAGTTGGTGGAATTAAGTCAAAACTAGTTAGAGTTAAAAAGTTGTTAAATTGTTTAAATAAGTTCAAATATATAATGTGGTTTAGTGGGTGGATTTATATGTTGGAATTAAGTCAAAAATAGTTAGAGTTAAAAAAAACTTGTTAAGTTGTTTAAATAAGTTTAAATAAATAATATGGTTTAGTTGGTGGATTTAGTTGTTGGAATTAAGTCAAAACTAGTGAGAGTTAAAAAGTTGTTAAGTTGTTAAAGAAGTTCAAATAAATAATGTGGTTTAGTTGGTGAATTTAGTTGTTGGATTTAAGTCAAAACTAGTTAGAGTTAAAGTTGTTTAGTTGTTTGAATAAGTTCAAATAAATAATGTGGTTTAGTTTGTGGATTTAGATGGTAGAATTAGTTCAAATAAAGTTTGGTTAACCCCTAGCTAGTTTTACTCATTATTTGAAAAAATTTGATTAAGTGGGTGGAAATAATTCAAAACTAGTTAGAGTTAATGTTACTTATCTGTTGGAATTAAAATTATTATTATTGTTTTTGTAGATGAAGCTTGATCGTAGTTGAATGTATAATTGAAACAATCCTGGTCGAGCGGGTATTATTCCAGAATTTGCAGAAGGTTTCACTAGTTTTATAAATCATGCAAAGTCACTTGATGATTTGTTTAACTTCAAGATTGATTAGGTATCCGTGTCTTAATTGTGAAAATGTGAGATATCATATAATAGAGAATGTTGCTATACATCTTATGATGAATGGATTCACACAGATAATCTGAGTTTGTTATTGTGGAGTCGATGTTTGTAAACTAAATCTCTCTTCTGGCATATTATATATTTGACTTCAGCAAACCTAGGAAGAATGTGAAAGTTTTAGTTTGACAGTCATGTGAAATATTTATTGTATGAACAACAAACCTATAATTGCAGGTAAGTATTGTACTCCCGATGTGTAGTTCGTTGTTCACATGATGGTCATTTTCATGAGGTGCCTTAAATTAAGAAATGACCAAAATGTTTCCAGAACGTGTATTCATACATGTTTCCAGGGGAAATGTTTGAGAGCAGCAAAATCAATAGAACTATTAGAATCGATTCCCCCATCAATATTAACATGAATTATACCATCTTGTGTAGGGGAATTATATTTCAAGCCCAATCTAATTCTTTCTCTGAAATTGCGATGTGGACCGCTTCTTTTCTTCGCAAATTCGAGGAATTATTGGACGAGCTATCTGTGATTTGCTTGCTAATTACTTGAATATGTGAATTTTCAATAGTGACTTTCTTTGTCAGAGTTATTCCATGAAAATAATTGTTAAGTTTTTGTTGAAGCAATCAATGTTAAGTTTTGTATTTCGTTCTAAAATCAATGTTATTCAATTTTTTGTTGAAGCAATCTTGACAAAATTTATCTTTGATTTTACCTGTAATTTGAATATGCACTATCAAAGAGCAGACATGTATCGGCTGACCTACATTAGTTTATTTAACACCTTATACCTTTTTTTTATTTTCCTATTGGAAAAATTGACACACTTATGTATTCAATGAAATGTTAAGTTTTGTATTTTGTAAAGTGTCAAAATAATCAATTTAATATTTTTTCTCAGGCTAATATGATCTAGAGGACTGGAACTACTGTAGTTGCCACAAATAAAAAGAATGGATATGTTTGAAAAAAACTACAAGATCTTTCTTTTCTTTCAAAAGGAGTAAACTCATGTATATAATTATTGATTTTGCATCAATTCTTTAATATATTTGTTTTTAGAAAAATATCAATTCGTCACTTTTGATATCCCAATTTGTTCTAATTAATGGGGATCTAATTTCTATTAGTATATAGTTATAAATTTTCTTATGCAAATTTCTTGTGCAGAACTTTTAAGGAAATTGAGGTCCAGTATCGACTTCAACATGCCCGACTTTTAGATTGATGATTTCATAAAGATTTATTACAAATTTACTAGAGATTTTAATTTCATTTGAATTAGGAGTTAATTAGTTGGTTTTATGTTGAGATTATTGCATTTAGTTAGATCTCAATTTTACTTGAGATAGAAAAGATAATTTGTTTTGACATTGTTTACTTTTACAGGAAACTTATTATATTGCTATTTTGTTTTTTGATTATAATATTAGAAAATATTTGCTTTACATAATATTTCTTGCTTGCCATGAAGAAGATAGTTTTGAATGCATGATTTTTTTGTATGTATTTGTGTGTTGAGGAAAACAATATATAGAATTTTCTGGAATGCTTAAAGAAACTTGGTAGCGACATTAGAATATTAATATGACATTTAGCAAAAAATAAAATAATGTCACCAATTTTATGACATTCAATAATAGCATTTATTAACATTAACTACAGTGTCAGAAATTTCAATGTGACATTTTATAAATGTCACAAGTGTCTTGAAATTTGTTTTACCAACATGTAATCTAAATGTCAGAAAGTTTAAGTAATATTTCATAAATGTCGAAAAAATAAATGTCATATATCTCATACCGACATTTACTTAAATGTCAAAAATAAATGTCATATATGTCATATTGACATTTACCTAATTATCAAAAATAAATGTCATATATTTCATACCGACATTTACTTAAATGTCAAAAATAAATGTCATATATCTCATACCGATATTTACCTTATTATCAAAAATAAATGTCATATAATATCTCATACCGACATTTACCTTATTATCAAAATAAATGTCATATAATATCTCATACCGACATTTACCCAAATGTCAAAAATAAATGTCATATATCTCATACTGACGTTTACCTATTTGTCGAAAATAAATGACATATATCTCATACTGACATTCACCTAAATGTCAAAAATAAATGTCATATATTTCTTATCGACATTCACATAAATGTCAAAAAATAAATGTGGTAATAATCCTACCAACATTTACATATATGTTGTGAAGTAAATGTCGCAAATTCTTTTCGACATTTACCTAAATGTCGCAAATTCTTTTTGACATTTACCTAAATGTCACAAAATAAATGTCACAAATTCTTCCCGACAATTACCAAAATGTCGGAAAAATCCCCGACACAAAAATATACGACATTTGGTCCAAATGTAAAATAAATGTCGGTAAACAAATTTGTGACATTTAAACATCATAATACGACATTTTTTGTCGTTGTATCTCCACTTTCTTATAGTGTGACTTGTATGTTGATCATGTCTTATATTATACCTCTTATGCTTATGTTCATGAAGGTTTTCTCAAAATGGCATATATCATGACTTTCAAATAAACTGTCTGTTTTAAGCATATTTTTGCATGGCTATCATACTTAGTACTTAATGGTGCCAACCCATTCTTCTATGTTTACTACAAGTGTAGGTTCCGACATTTGAGTGGTTTTCTCTCGTGAGGCTTATTTGAGTTCCCCAAGACTAAGTGGTATGTCCTCATAGATCGAGGACAAGTGTTTAGATGTTTCCTTTCTTTTCATGTAATAGACATTTTTTAGTCTTTCGATTGTAAAGGGCCGTGATCCTATTTTGTTTCAGACATTGTTTAGATGGCCATGTGAGACGATAGACTTCTGCATGCTTTTAATGTTTTTGATTGTTGGATTTATAAAATAATTTTTTTAAATTCTGCACTATTTCTAAGTATCTTATGTAATGAAAATGCTATGAGGCTTGTATGAGACCCCTTCGGGGTAAAGTATGACATGTCGCTTCTAGGGGGTATCCCCGGGTCGTGACAGTCCCTCCCCATGAGCGTCAAAAGCCCAAGGAATCTGAAGGTGGCCATACAGAAGATATGCTCTCAAGAATTCTCGATAAAGGCGAAGGGTCAGACAAAGTGTTGAAAGAGATGAAAGAGGATGTATCAACTCTGAATCAGATGGTGACCTCTCACTCAGTCTCTATTTAGCAGCTCGAGACCTAAATGGGTCAATTTTTTTCTCATTTGAATCCATGACAACAAGGGGGGTTACCTACCGACACAATGGCAAACCCAAAAAATGAAGCTTGATTTGGTATCCTCGTCGTGCCACAACGTTAACTAAGGCACTTTTTGGGAGGAAACCTAAGTTTCTAATGCTTTCGTGTTTTATTTTGAATAACGGGTGTTGATTGTGCAGGTTGAAAGGTGAAAAGATTTGGAAGATGGGAAGTTTTGTGAGCACAAGTCCATTTAAAGACCCGCCAAACAGGTCGGCGAGCCCCGACTTGGACCGCCATTGGAACCACCAGGATTTAAGGAGAACTCTGTATAACTCGATGGGCTAAATGCTTAATCGGCAACTTGCGAACAACTCAGCGAGCCCAATTTTGTCCGTCATTTGAACCCCCAAAATTTCTGGGAGTCCTGTAAAATTCAGGGAGGGTAAATGCCACTCGGCTCATCGATGAGTGGGTCGGTGAGCATGACTTACTCCTCAAAATGTTCTGAAACTGAAAGGTTTAGAAGACCAAACGGTTTAAAATTTCAAAATCCTTCGTCTTCTCTAATTTTCGACACTCATATTCTCTTACCCAACTTTTGATCTTCCATATTTTATTTCTTTTGCCCGCATTTTTGTTGTGATTTTGTGCTCCTATTTGGGGAACTTCTCCGCCCAGCTTTTCAAATTTGAATTTTGGCATAAAGGTTAGTTTTCCGAACCCCATACTTTAAGTTTGTGGTTGAACTCGGATGCAATAGTTAAACGTAGTGTCATATGATGTTGGACAATTAGTATAATCTTGTTTAATGCGTGTATTGCATGTAATTTGTGTAAACTTGTGCCTAAATGCATTAAAGTGATCGATTCACGTGTTTTGTTTGGTCAAATTAGGTATTTATTGTTAGGTTGTGGTTTATTTTCATTGGGTCTAGTGGGGTGAAGTCTAAGTAACCCCAAATTGTGCCAAATGACATAATTGTCCCAATGATGGAGCGTTTGACGTCATTCTTAAGGGCAAAAGTCATCAAATGGCCAGTTTTGGTCAAATCGGGGAAAGTTTGAGTACCCCGAGGGCATGGGTCTTCCTTTAATTAAGTAGTGTTTGTGTTTGATTTTGAATTTAGGGGTTGTGGGTTGATTCTGAAGCTTAGGGTTGAAAACTTCCACGGTGGGCCATTTAGCGAGCTACGTCGAGCTCACCGAGTGGTTCGGCGGTTCGCCGAAGTCCTCCTTAGATCGCCCTTAATTTCAAAGTGTAGTGGAGTTTGTTTTGTAACTTTCGGCGAGATGCCTGAGCACTTTGAATTTACTTGTCGACTCGTTGAAAGGTCTTCTTGATCTCCTTTTTGGCGCCCCTAACCCTTAAAATGCATTGTAACTTTTGGCAGGATACTTCTAGCTCGCCGATTGGTGTCAGCGATTCACCGAATTGCCCTGGACATCGCCAACCTGACTTTATTTTGGAAAATTTTGCACTGGCTCTTTCGACGAGCCCGATTTGGCTCACCTAAGTGTCTCAGTGTCTCGCTGACTGGTTTGGCGAGTCTTTCTACAACTAAATGTCTGCAATTTTCTTGAATTATTTCTAACATGCTTCTATGTCTTTTGCAGATATAGCTAGACCTAAAGTGTCAGGAAGAGACATGCCGCCCCATAATTGGGCAAGAGGAATTGTGATAAAAGAGGATGCAACTGCAACCAAGGCAAAGACATCTAAGCTCCCTACAAAGGGAGGGAAAGGCAAAGGAAAGGGCAAGGCCCCCGTGGTAGAGTCACCAGAGGTCAGCTCCAACATTGAGTGAGTCTATGAGACTCACCTCACCTCATTAGACAATGAGGGATACTCTCAGGCTTCCATCTCTGAGCATGAGGATGACCAGCTTCTACATGCTCGGAGAGAAGAGCTTCGCTCCAAGGGGATGCATGACCCGTCTAGGATCCGGGTGTCTCAGACTCCTCCTCCTCCCCCAACTTCAGCTCACACTATGGTCCCAAACCACCTATACGAGGTCTTTCTCCCCGATCTCCCAACAAATTAAAGGCCAAGGGATTGAGGACCATTTTAGAAGAAAAGTGATTGTCCATGGATGGTGTAGTGGGCAGATACCCAGTTGTGTAGGACACTCTTCGGTTCCACCATTTCGAGATCTTCACGAGGCCCCGTGGCCCATAAATTCCCATATGGGTCAGGGAATTCTACTCACCCTATGGTGATCTCGTACCTCAGGGGAAGAAGAAGGCTAGTGCCTTCAAGATAATAGAGTTTCTGATGGTCTGAGGGAGGAAGGTCAGATGCAACAGTGGTGATATAAACGTTGTATTTGAGAGGGCTACAAACTTTGCACACGAGTACCAGAGCATGACTACTACACAGACTCTGGATGACCTGAAGATTGGCTAGCCCCTCATATTTTTTACACCACCCCGACGTGGATTTAGGAAAGAGCGCCTATTGAGAAGAAGGACCAGAACATAGCAGCTCGATACTGGTTTCGATTCATCAGCAACATAGTCATGCCGTCACAGAATGAGTCCATTCTCTGCCACCCAAATGTGACCTGTCTTGGTTCTATCATAGCCAGGAAGCGGCTTAATTTGGGATTGATTATCGAGCAGGAGATGGACATGAGAGCCAAGAAGTGCCACACGTCCCTTCTATTTTCGATCTTTAATATAGAGTTGTGTCATCGGGTTGGAGTTCCTCGTGATGAGAAGAGGGATGTCGAGGTTACACCTACATCTTCGACCGACATCCAACGTATAGAGGCTGAGTACACACGGGATGAGGCTTATATGAGGAGACCAGTTCCGGTGGATACATCCTCAGAGATTGATATCAATACATTACTTGCAGAGGCAGCCTTGGCTACTCCGGCCTCCACGCCTTCAGGTAACTCTAGTGCTACTCCTTCTCAGACCATGCGTTCTTTTGCTCTTTCCCGCCCCCTAGAGATGATGTTGGTTCCACTTACCTAGGCGACCTAGCTCATTCTTCCGATGTGTGGCCTTCCCGGCTAGAGGTTGAGGTGCCCTGGATGATTGAGAGAGCTTTTAGTGTTGCACTGACACCCCTCAGGACATCCGTTGATTCTTTCACAGGGAGAGTAGAGGTTTGTGAGAGAGGGAAATGTGTTACTCTTGAGGTAATGACTTTGAAAGCCAAGGTTTCTGAGCTGAGGAAGGATGTCGACCATTTGAAGTCCACAGCTTTCACTTCGTTATTTGTGTCGACAGGGATTCCAGATGACCAGAGTGCATATGTTCCAGCCCAAGATGATGTACCTCTGGCTACTAGGGAGGATGATGTTGCTGTTGAGTTTGAGGCCGAGACAAATGAGGAGCAGCTTGAGGTGCGAGATACGGCTATCTACGAGGATCTGGCTGACTTAGAGGGTTCCATGTTCGAGACATCTAGACAGGCCTCATTGAGAGATACTACTATGGCAGGCTCCAGTGCGGCTACATCTGATGAGACACCGTGCATTGATGACCAACCCCAGAGTGTTACCCCGGGCGCTGATGCCTTGACAGACGGAGTGACTGAGCAGACATGATGATTTTCCCCTCCCTCTCTGTTATTTTGTGATACTTTGTTACTGTTTTAGTTGCATTTGAGGACAACTCCTTCTTTTTGTTGCGTGGGGTGAGGTATTTCCATACATACCTCTTGTGATTTTGTTATGTTTGTGAATATTGGGCTTATTTTGCTGATATATATATATATATATATATATGCTTTGGTCTTTATCTCTTGTGGATGTTTTAGCTTGTGGCCCGTTATTTTGAATGAAAATGGTTTTGAACCTAATTTTAAAATTTTGCCACCTTTTTTTGTGTGATTGTGGTTGTTCTTATGCAAATTTGAGTGTCGGTTGTGATCAATACCGATGACTTGAATAATTCTCCTAATAGAACAAAATGAATGTGCGGCTACGATGAGGCAAATGAAGTTGCATAGACAATGTGTAAACTTTTAGCATCTCGTTGTGACTAGTCGGTTCTCGAATGAGACTCTTGTGATGAACATTGCACACTAGCTAGAAAGTGTGAAGTCTTATTTGATGTTGGTACGAATGTCTTGTGTGATGACGTTACATTGAACATTGTGTGTGATAACACCTTGAATTTATCCCGTTTATCCGGTTGATTGAGTGATGCAAGCACTTGAAATGATCTTAGGCAACAAATTTTGAAGAGTGAATTTTTTTTGATAATATACCTTTTTTCTGGCCAACCTTATGAGATGTGTGAACTTTTCTTAACCCCTCTTGAGCCTTACCCTTTTCTTGGAAGGAACATGAACAATTGTGACCTCTCTTTATCCATTCACCCATCACTTTCATGAAGTATGGTTTATTTTAATAGCCAACTTAGGCCAAAATCCTAAGTTGGTGGTGTTGAAAAGAGGAGGAAAGTCAAGAAGTGTGAGAAATCCCCATTCGCGTAATGGTTTTTTTTTGAAAATGGAACCCCTCCATGTAAAAAAAAGAGAGAAAAGAGAAAAGAAAATGAAAAAGAAGAAAGAAAAGAAAAAGAATGAGAAAGTTGTGAAATAAAGTAGTGGAAATTGCTAAAGGATTGGGGTATCTGGTAGTTCATATGAAGTTTAATAATGGGGTGAATTATGAGAATGTTTGAAATGTTAAAGAAAAGGAGGAAAGTGACGTTCAGACCATTCTTCATGACAATAGAAGCCACAAAGCCTAAATGACCATACCTTCACACTCAGCCCCGTTACAAACCTTGAAAAGACCATGGTGATCTATAGTGAGCTGAAACGAATTTTGATTAGAAAATAAGGGTAAACCTATGGTGAAGTAACGCATGTGTTCATCTTTGTGAGAGTGAGAGTTGTATGTGGTTTTGGAACTTCAAATTGTTGAAGAAATTTTGTGTAAAAATGGAATCAACTTTGTTGTGAGGGCATATGCGTACCTTTGTTGAACTTAAACTTGCATTTGAAGAAAGTATTGTGAACTTGAGCATCTTTGATAATGGTGAGTCACAATTTGAATCTCTGAGTGCACAACTGATCATTGCATGAGTAAGTTTAACCTTGTTGTGTGTATTCATGTTTAGTCTAATGTTGCACTATTTGAGACACCTTTTTGAACTGCTTATCTTGAGTTTTACATGAGGACAAGCAAAAGTTTAAGTTGGGGGTGTTGATGTGTTTATGATTTGTACTCATTAAGGGATTTGTGCTGATAGATTTAGTGTCATCAAATGCCTAATTTGTGTCATAAACTGATGTTAAAGCCTTTATTTTAAGGTATATGGATTGAGGAGCAAAGCAAGGACACTAACAGGCAAAAAGGAACAAAACAAACTAAAGAAGTGGAGAACGGCAAGCCTGATGATCGCCAAGAGCACTTGGCGAATCGTCGAGTGGCTATTTAGTCCGCCTAAAGTTCTAGTGTGCCATCCCTGAGGGAAGAAACCAAGTCGGCGGCAGAAAAGGGGCAGTCGATGAGTTGTCGATCAATTCAACGATTACAAGATAAATCACCCAAAGTTATAGGATTAGAGGATGCTGAGAGACAATGCAAAAAAGGCGATAGAAGAGAGAACAAGGCTATTCACCGAACCACTCGGCGAATACGACTTACCTCGCCTAATGGCCCTTTGTGGCTAATTTTTGGAGACTATAAATTTGATTTTGAACTGTTAATTCAGTGTGGAAAGTTAGCTTGCTTCAATTTTTAGAACAGTTCCTCTTTTGAGGTTTAATAGTTTCCTTGTAGACTTGAAGTCATTTTGAGAGTAAATTTGGAGTTTTTGCAACTGGGTTACGAATTTTCATCAATTTGGAGCATTGTAGAGGCTTGAATACTCTTACCCAGTTGATGGCTAATCCATTTGGTAACCATTCTTACCTTTTTATGATGTTTGGCAAAAAACCCCAATTCTTGGAGTGTGATCATGTGATTATGGGTTGAATTAGTTTATCGGTATTGTTAATTACTAGTTGAAATGCTATATTTAATTGGGTTTAATCTTTAGTTGTGCTTTAATTTATGATTTATAGTTGCAAATGCAATTCTAATTTTGTGTTCTTAGCTTGCTAGAAAGAGAGGTTTTAGAACCAAGGCTATTGATTAATGGTTTTTATGTATTGGGTTGATATGGGTTCAGCATGAGACAGTGAATCCTAAACTCAATCCTACCCATCTAGCTCGAGAGAGTGGATGAATTATGGTGTGGGTTGTTCTTAATTTCTGTGCTTGTTGATTTTTGAAAGAAATCACCTGATTCGGGGTAGTCGCTTGATGGAAAGCTATCTCCCTCATAGTCTAGCTTACACATTGAGATTTAGTTAATTACTAGTAGTTTCAATTACCCATATAGCAAAATTTTCCTACAATCGATCACATCCCGAGAATTCTTCTCCTTATTGTTATTTTAGTTTTGAGTGACTGCATTGTAGTCCATTATTGCAAACAAAAACCTCAATCTGACATTCGTGTCACCCGTTATGATTTGTTTAATGTCTTTTCTGATCATTTCTATTCCTATAACCAGCTAGATCACATTTGTACTTCTAAATCGAATTTGAACACGTATCGCTCCCTGTGGGATTCGACCCCAACTTATTTGTTGGATTTTATATTATTTAGCGATCGTTTGCACCTAGAATTGGATAAGGTGTGTTTGACATGATAATCATGCATTCATGTTGATTCTTATGCAGAACTACTAGAGACGTACTTTTTGAATTGCTGATATTTAGTTTTACTTGAGGACAAGCAAAAGTTGAAGTTGGGTGTATTGATGAGTCTGAGATTTGGACTCATTTAGGGCTTTGTTTTGATAGTTTTAGTGTCCACAAATACCTAATCTCTGCTATAAACTGATGTTAAGACCTTGATTTTCAGGTGTATGAGCTAATGAGCAAGGTAAGGACACCAACAGGCAAAAACGAGCATAACAAGCTAAAGAATTGAAGAAAGGTGAGCCTGGTGATTGCCAAGACCAATCCGCGACTTGCCGAGTGTCTCTTCAGTCCGTCTAAAGTTCCAGTGTGCCACCCATGAGGGAAGAGACCAAGTCGATGACACGAATGGGCAGTCGACGAATCGGCGATCAGTTTCACGATGACAAGATGGATCACCCAATGTTAGAGGACTTGAGGATTCTGAAAACCAACGCATAACGGCAATGAAAGAGAGCAAAGGGCAGTTCACCGAGCCACTTGGCAAATCTGACTTATCTCGTCTAATGGCCTTTTAGGCCAAATTTAGGGCAACTATAAATTGAATTTTGAACTATATATTAAGTATCTTGCTATCATTGAGAAGAGTTTTCTTTTGAGTTTTAGAGTTCCATTGTAAACTTTGAAGCTTTTTGAGAATCAATTTGGAGATTTTACAAGCGGGTTGCTTAAATTATTCTATTTTGCACCACTGTAAAGACTTGGGAGCATTTACCCAGATCATGACCAATGTTTTTGGTAATCATTTCCCAATTTTTATTATGTGTGGCTAAAACCCCAGTTTTTGGGGTGTGACCATGTGATTATGTGTCGAATTAGCGTATGGGTATTTTTAATTGCTAATTTAAATGCTTAATTGAAGTGGGTTTTATCATTAGCTGAATGTTAATTTATGAATTGTAGTTGCAAATGCAGTTCAAATTTTGTGTTCTTAGCTTGCTAGAGAGAGAGGGGGGTTTTGGAACCAAGGCTTTTGATTAATGGTTTGTAGGTATTGTCTTGATATGGGGTCAGCTCGAGGGAGTGAATCCTAAATCCAATCCTACCCATCTAGCTCGAGAGAGTAGATGAATTGAGGTGTGGGATGTTCTTAATTGCTATGCTTGTTGATGTTTGAAAGAAATCACTTGAATTGGGATAGCTGTTCGAGAAAAAGCTATTTCACTCATAGTCTAGCCTACCCACTGATATTTAGCGGTGTATTAGTAGTTACAATTACCCATATAACAAAATTGGCCTATAATCGATAACATCCAGAGAATTTCTCTCTATATTGCTATTTCAGTTTCGTATGATTGTGTTGTAACTGATACTTGAAAACTAAAAAAACCCCATCAGACATTCATTGTCACCCCTTACACTTGTTTACATTTCTTTTTCGATAATTTCTTTTCCTATAGCTATTTAGACACATTTGTACTTCATACTTGAGTTTGAACAGGTACCGCTCCCTGTGGATTCGGCCCCAACTCTTCATTTGGTTTTATATTGACTAACGATCGTTTCCACTTAGTATTGGATGAGGTGTAGTTGAAACGTTAAATCAAGTATAAGTCCAGTCAAGTCACGAAAGGATTTTCAAAGAAGGCAATTGCTACATAATAATTATAAATATGCTTTTTTGTCTTTAGCAGAGCCTTTTGAGCATATTACATATAAAAAAATATATAAGGATATGATATAATATATTTTGATTTTTGTCTTATTTCGTTATCTTAACTAGAGTTCATTGTATCATAAATGCATCTTACATAATGGAATAACAAACTATTTATCCTCTGTTCTATTACATGGTATCAGAGCTATGGAAGATCTCCTAACCTTAAAATATTCATCTGGTAGTATTGTGTATTTGAGATTTAGGATTTACCCCCTTAATCCAGGTAGGATTTGCTTCTCCAGATAAATAGAAATCAAGATTCTAGTGGTCGGGAGGACGCACACTGGTAACAACTCTTCCAATAATATATTGAGGTTGTCTGTGAGGTTACTTCCATCGCCAAAACTTCAATCTATTTCTGTTATAAGTGTTGTCATGACATCTCTGGCTAGGATTTGGTATAATGTGGTTCGAATAATCCCAACTTGTGAGAGCTTTGACAATTCCAAACTAAGTGATCCAGGTTCTTTATTTTTTTTATCATTTTATTTTCTGTGATTTTGTGGCTCTATATCAGTGTTGGAAGCTTCTGTGTTGGTATTTGATTATTCGTTCAGGGATGGATATTGATCTATGTCGACTACTCATTTTGCTTGAACACTGAATTTATCATTGAAACACCCCAAATTCACAAATGGGTAATAAGGCAAATTTTAGGAAGGTGGACGTGCTAGCGATGGAGGCCAACAACGGCTCGTGGTTAGAACCCGTAGGGTGGTCCGTGGACTCGTCACCCCCATGATCCTCAGAGGCCATGAACTTTGGCTTGACCAACTGGCTTTCAGTCAGACCATGGTCCGTGGTCAGGTGTCCGTAGGTCAAGGTCCCAACAAACAAGTTTCTGACAACGAACGACAGTCGTGCAGGACAACCCATCATCCTCTCCACGGTCCGTCGCTCGTGGCCGTAGGTGGTGGTTTTGCAGTTTAGTTATGGGTTGTTGGGTGTTTTCCTAATTATTTTATCTCTATATTATGTCGGTTTACCCTTCACTAAGACTCCTATATAAGTGATTTCAATCTTCAAATTAGTTCATTCACTTCATTCTCTTCAAATTCACCAAAAAGAAGAACTCTCAAATACTTCTCTCTCTAGAAAGCTTGAAGAAGAAGGATTCAACCTATGGTTTCAAGTTCAAGTCTCAATTCCTGCATTGAAGAGTAGCAATTGGCTTCAAGGTATGATAGTTTTAATCCACGGATATCTTCCATTCATGGAGTTCCCGAATTCTCCTATTTCCAAAGTTAGAAATCCCCAATTGAGTTAGGGTTTTCTTCAACTGTCATGGGTTCTCTTGATTATTAATTTAAATGATTGGATTGTGATATATGCATGAATTGAAAAAATACTATGATTTTATGATGCTTCCCCAATGAACACATATAATCCCCATGTTTTCCAAATTATGATCATATGATGTGGGATTTTGATTATGAAGGGAGTGTATTATGAAATTAAACATGTATTGATAGAATTGCATGAATTGATGATGAAATTCATTTCTAACCATGCATGTTTTCTAAATTATGATGATTGAAAGTGAGTTTTGAGCCTTGAAATGCAAATTATGGAATTAAGCAAGTTCTTATGAAATCTATGCAATTGTTTTAAGGATGCTTTGAGAGTAAAGTATCAATGATGATTTTGTTGTTATGTTGATGAAAGGATTTCTCATATACACATGAAAGCATGATGTGAAAGGTTTTATCACATAATAAAAGGTTTTAAGGTTAAAAGGTTTTCTCACCTAATTGAATAAAAGATTAAGAGCTATCCTAATGAAACCTAGCTTGAATTGGTTATTGAATGATACATTTTCGTGGATTATGACTTAGCTTTGATTGGCAAGCTGACGTGCCCTTCCATGGATAATAAGAACAAGTAAGATCTGACTACTCCATGGGATTTATGCCTAGCACCAAGAGGATATTGAGATGGAAGTTCTCACGTTAGTAGAGGCTGATTTTCTAGAAGCAATCTCCTTATCCCTTATCTATGTGCCCCCATAGGATGATTGTCTAGATAGACATTAGCTAGTGGATCAACCTAAGCTAGAATTTCATGGTCCTTACCTTGGCAAGTAGGACAATCATTTTCGATGTGGGAGACACCGGGGTATCATGTTATAGCTCACATGGTCACTATGTCATTTAAGGCAACTCCCCACATTAATAATGAACTAAGTTTACTTCAAGACGTATATCATATATGTTCAAAGGTTTTAATGATGTTAGCTTGTATTGACCATGTTTTATGACTTATTTTTACTAAACCTTTTATATCATGTTTTGACTAGGTCAATTATATTGCATGTTATGAAATGTCCTCTTTTAGCATGATTTAATGTTTTATGCATAGATATCATACTTGGTACATTATTATTTTTACAAACGCATACTTTGTCCGACAGTGAGGTTTCTCAATTTTATTGGTAGTGCTTGATTTCGGAATTCCCTAGCTTTGGTGAGTCATCATGCTTCGAGGACGAACTTTCATTTTTCTTAGTTCTTTCTTATATTTGAGTTTTGTACATGATGTTCGGGCTAGATGATGTTTTGAATTTCTTTATTCACATAATCAACGACACAACTTCCAGTACGAGTGTCTACGATCGTGTGATAGTATAGTAACCCAACCAAGGGTTGGGGTCGTGTCCCAAGGGAGCGGTTTTGAGAATTAATAGAATAATAAAATTTAGTTCTAACTAGTCATAGCTAAAGACATTAACAATTAAAAACATTTTAAATTAAAGGGGGACACAAAAGTGTCAAATATCGATGGGGTTTTGTCACTAGTAAGTAAAAACAACAAAAATAACTAGGAAATCAAGTATGTGGAAGAGTTCTTGGGGTGTGACCGCAATAGAAGTTGAGATAAATGGTTGGGTACATGTTTTCGATAGGAAATTTGCAAGATAATAGTGACTAGGCTAAGCTTTAGATGGAAATAAGTTCCCTCTCGGGCAACTTACCCCATTTCAAATGCATTCTCTTGGACACCCATTTTCCGCATGAAGACCAGCCTACGCCTTACCCCACTCACTCTCTCGAGCTGAGT
>JAJOOS010004832.1:0-25454 GCA_029582725.1 Solanum chiquidenum
AAACTGAGAATGCAACAATTAATCTGATAATGATGCATTCATAAACTGAGGCATGTATAACTGAATACTGAAATATCTGACCTAGCACGTGTAATTCAAGAACTAAAGAAATACATAGCTAGGGTTCTGAAATTCATGCAATAAACTGAGTACAAACATGATAAACAGATTTGGAACATGTTAATAACTAATTCATGATCATCTGTTGTAATTCTAGAAACCCTAGGTCTATTCATAATCATGGAATCAAGAATCTGACTGAATTCTAGGGACCTAATGGGAGAAAGGAACCCACTAGTGAAATCCCACATATCTGGTGACAAATTCCACGGAGAAATCTTTCGATTTATGGGCTGGAACTAATGAAACCTTGTTGCGTTCTTGAACTAGGGTTCTTGACTTATTTTCTCCTCTTAACGTTCTAATTCTTCTAAGTTTGATTAATGATTTAACTTAGGTAAGTTCTAGTTATGTTTCTAGGCTTAAACTGACTAAAATCTCATGATTTAGGGTCTAAACGACGTATCTCAGGGGTTAAATGAAATAGGAAAAGACCAAAAGACCCCTAACTTAATTGCTGTCGGAGTGACCGACGGACTGGACCTATGGACCGTCAATCAATCGATGGTCCGTCGATTGGAGTCGTCGATCGAGTCTGCCCGACAGGGCTTCACTAAAACGAGCATAACTTTTTACTCGGAGGTCGGATTTTAGCAAACTCGGTGGCGTTGGAAAGAGAATTCAATTAGCTATCATATCATAGGTTATGACACACATAATTCCTTTTGTGATAAAAGTTATGACCATCTGAAGTTGACCCATCAACAATTTTTAGCTAACTGGCTGTTGACCCTTACCTACGGTCAGACCTACGGACCGTGGATCAAATGGCGGTTCGTGCTGGTCGACCGTAGTTCATGTCAGAGGCTAGGTAAAGGAATCCTCGATCCACAGACACAGACCACGGACCGTGGTCTGACCTACGGACCGTGGGTCTGTCCGTGGGTCTAGACTTAGCCAATTTTTCTGAGCTGGGTTGGGGAGGGGTTGCAGTGGTGAACCACGGACCACCAACACGGGCCGTGGTCTGACCTACGATCCGTGGATGGCAACCGTGAGTTGCACCTGCAACTTCTCAAAATCTGCATTTTGATCTGTTTTGGATACGGGGTGTTACATATAACTTTAAAAATAATTAGTTTTGATATCAGTAACTCAATAAAGTCTAGAAAATAATATTATTTTTTTAAAAAAAAAATCATTGAGAAGAAAGAAAGATGACTGAAGAAGAAAAATAAAAAAAATGAAGGAGGGGCTCAACTTGAACGTGGGGGGTGGGGGTGAGGATGGGAGGTGAAGAAGAAAGAAAATAGGAAGAGAGGGTCACCTTGAACATGGGGGTGATCAGGAAGTGAAGTGGAATTTAAGCTAAATTTAAAATGGAAAAATGGTTTAAAATGTCCTTAAACTATGTGAAATTAATAAAAATATCCTCCGTTTATATATACATTGACTAACAAATGCCCTTGTCATCAATACTTTAGTTCAAAAATGCTCTTGCAGTCAATACTTTGGTCCAAAAATGTCCATATAGTTACTAAACGGGTTAAAAATGTCCTTTTCCGAATATATATATATATATATCTTTTTAAACACATCTTCTTTTTAATTATAATATTATTAAAGAATCCTATTCTTATTTTCTTTCTTTTAAAAATCGCTCAAACATATAAAAATCTAGGACATAATTTTTTCTTCTTCTTAATCTCATTTTATCAATTAAAATAGAATAACACCATATACCTTTCCGGTGAATAATATATATCATATATATATAAGATCATAGTATATTTCATCATTAATTTTTATTATATAACGCTAAAAATAATTATAATAATATAATAAATATTTTTATTTATTTATTTTTTCTGAATTGAAGTAGGATAAACATTTGGTGATTTAAAAAAATATTATTAGAAAAAGAATGTTAAAAAGAAAATAAATAATATATTTATTTGGAAAATGAGCATTTTTGACCCATTAAATAACAATAGGAGCATTTTTTTACCAAATCATAAACGAATGACATTTTTGTTCATTTCACATAGTTTTAAGAGCAATTTTTACCATTTTCCCATCCATTTAAAATTAAAGTTAAAAAAAAAACAAGTCAAAAAGTAAGAGAGAGAAAAAAAAATAAAGAAAACCTTACAATGAAAAAATATATATTTTAAATTAAATTAACACATGCAATAATTGGTACGTGATAATACTTACTTTTAAACTTTAGGATGAATCAAAAAATTAATATAGTAATATCAGTTTAAAATTATTTAGGAGGATAATAAAACGTCCGTATAATTAAAATATCTTTATAAAAATTTGGAATAACTTTAAAAGTTGCATTATATTTTTTCTCCTAATGTTAAAAAATAAATACCTAATAGTTGCCAAGGCCCAGTGGCTGTTGAGAGTCACGTGTTCACCTGCCAGCCAATCTTATTACCTAACTCTCCCAATAGTAAATAGATCCCCCTTTTTGGTTTACTAGATCAAGAGCCGAATTCAAAATTTAAATTATATAATTTTTATTAATATATTAGTATTAATTAATAATATTTTAAAAAGTCATTTATTCATATTTATTGTAACTTCTAGTAATTTTTATATATATATTTATAAATTTTATGTTAAAAATATTGAGTTCAAATAAACTCGATACATCAACTTTAATTATGTCAAAGTGAGTAGTTGGATTCTTGAGTATTTATATATATATACAGTACTCTTCATCTTTCAACTTAATTCACCACATTTGTGAGAGGATGGAAGAGATAATAGGAGAAAAAAAGATGAAGATTCTTTGTTTGCATGGATTTAGAACTAGTGGAAATTTCTTTAAAAAACAATTAAGCAAATGGGAACCTTCTATTTTTGCTAATTTTGAAATGGTATGATGTTACATTTTTATATTTAATTTATTATATTTTTCTTTGTACATTATGTAACAGATCAAAGTTAATTTTTGAAATTATAAATGAATATATACTGGCAGGAATTCCCAGATGGAATATTTGCAGCAGGTGGGAAATCAGATATTGAGGGCATATTTCCACCACCATATTTTGAGTGGTTCCAGTATAATGAGGTAAATACGTACCTTAACGTGTAGCTAAGCAACAAAAATTTCATGCTAATCTCATTTAGATATGGATTAACAATAAAATTATAAGATGATTCGATAAACAAATAGCATCTTAGCTATGAATTAGCACTACATGGCCCATTCGGAAGTGGTGCTCCCAACAGATTTTCTCCATATCCAGATCTCGAATCCAAGACCTGTAGTTAAGGATTGAGCAGTCACACCACTGCACCACAACACGTTGGAGTAGTTTTTACTAACAATGATTTACCTGCTCTCAGGATTTTACAGAATATGAGAACTTAGAAGAATGCATTTCGTACTTGTGTGAGTATATAGCAAGCAAAGGGCCTTTTGATGGTCTTCTCGGATTCTCCCAGGTTTGTTCACTTTTTATAAGAGATCATCATTTTTATACCTAATAAAGTAGATATTGAATACAAAAAAATTAAATTATGGTTCGATAATTCGGCAATCTATAAATCAAACTTTGATTCGGTATTACTGAATTGAAATTGTAGCCAATTGTATTACAAATTTAGTACTATTGCTTCAATATTTTTATTTTTGAAGTAGAGACACATTATAAGAAAAGTAAATTGGCACAACTTAAATACATATGTATTTTGAGTTGTTTATGTTTAATCTTTAACTTGCTCTTTGGACTTGTACTAATGAGTAATGAATTTAGTGATATATGATCTTCATTAAGTAAATAATTTGATATTCTGAAAATACTGAATAACAAATTGTACTAATATCTCAAATCAAATCCAAACTTGAATATCGTAATTTTTCTCGATCCCTTGGTGCAGGGAGCGACTTTATCAGGCCTTTTACTAGGGTACATGGAACAGGTAATTTTGCAATCATCTCAACTCTTAGCCAAAATTACTTGATAATTTCCAATATAATTTGGGAAATTTATATATTTTTATTTATACAGGGAAAGATTCTGAAAGAGCATCCACCAATGAAATTATTTGTATCAATATCAGGTGCCAAATTTAGGGACCCAAATATTTGTAACATTGCATACAAAGATATGATGAAGGTTAAATCAGTCCATTTTATTGGAGAGAAAGATTGGCTCAAACTTCCTTCACAAGAGCTTACAACAGCATTTGAGAATGCTCTTATCATAAAGCATCCTCAAGGCCACACTGTGCCAAGACTAGGCAAGTGAAATTACAAATTTATCTTATCTTTTTATTTTACTAAAACTTTTTGAAGTTGATATGAAGTATTGGGAGATTGAGAAAACTAAACAAAATAGTTGAATAGTTCCATCGAACGAAAAGGGGATGGGTGGTCTTTTTATATGATTTTTGGGCAATCTTTTCTCTTGAGTTAATTTTTGGTTGAGTTATCTATCTCAATATTTAAGTGCCCAAGCTATAGATGTCTATCCCTGAACGGGAGTTGAGGTGTTAATTAAGAGTCACACAATTCATTTGAATTGAACCCAAAATTCATTTCTTACCATTACTAGCAAGGAACTAAAAATTGACAAGAGTAGGTTGTTCAGACAATATGCACCCTCCTCCAATTCTGAGGTTGTGAACTTCAGTCACCAAAAAAACAAAAAAGGTGAAAATTCGTATGAAGGGATAAGAAAAAAACTATTCCATCTGTTTCAAAAAAAGAATGATCTCCTTTTCTTTTTAGTCAGTTTAAAAAAGAATGACTTCTTTCCTATATTGGTAACATTTTAATTTCAGCTTTTCACATGACATGTTTAAGCCCACAAGATTAAAAGGCAATTTAGTACATATGACATAACTTTAATTTATGACCACAAGATTCAAAAATCTTCTTTATTTTCTAAAACTCCGTGTCAAGTCAAACTAGACCACTTTTTTTTAAACGGAGGGAGTATAAATTAATGGGATTAAAATTTCTTTCTATCTATTTTGTGAGTATAATTTATGTTACAATTTGATACAAAACAGATGAAGCAGCTGTGGAGACATTAAAAACTTGGACAAGGGAAATTGCCTTATCTTCCAATGAGAATTGTCTTGGTGGAGGACCAAATGAATCCTGCAAACATGTTAACATTGAAAATGGCGTGGAAGAAGGCAAAAAACTAGAGAAGCCTAATGAAGTAGAGATCCAAAAGGCTCAAGAATAATAGTTTTCAAATTGTCAAAAACTCTTCTCTATTATATTCTATTTTTACATTACAAATTGTCAAGTACTCCTCTCATGTTAGTTTAAGATAAATATATTATGCATGTAGTGACTTAACCTAGTATGTACCTATTTCTATCTATTTAATTTTTTGATCAATTCTCTAATTTATTTTATTTTAACTAGGGTGCAATGTGTTTTTTCCCAGATAGTCTTTATTTAATGCAAATGTTGGTAAATTACCACAAGTAGCCCGTCTAGCTCAGTTGGTAGAGCGCAAGGCTCTTAACCTTGTGGTCGTGGGTTCGAGCCCCACGGTGGGCGTTTAACTTTTTATTGTGGATGTCCACTGAAAATATAAAATTACTTATTTACATATTTGGCCCCTACCTAAAATTAGATGTTTTGATTTACTTTTTTCATTTTTTTCAAATTAAGAGATTTTTTTTCTCATACTAGCCTTCGTATAATTAAGGGATAAGGGTCTGAAAAATATCCCAATTTTGGTCGAATTTGTTGTTGTGATACTAAACTTTCACGAGGATCTATTACCTCCTATACTATTTAATAGTGTATTTTTTACCCCCTGAACTATTTAATAGTGTATTTTAAAGGTATATATGTGCCCACTTGGACACATTACTATTTATAATTTTATATTATTTTTTATGTCCACGTGGGCAAATATATATGTTTAAAATACAGTATTAAATAGTCCAGGGAGCTAATAGGTCCTCATGAAAGTTTAGTATCGCAACAGCAAATTCGACCAAAGTTGAGGTATTTTTCATACCCTTATCCCTATAGTTAAATAAGAACATAGTAATAGTGGTCAAATTCAGATTTAAAAGGCATCATTTTTTTGTCCCATAGAAACGTGTGGGATTTGATGTTTATTACGTCTTGTAATAGCTAAATATATAGCTTCAAGTTAAATTTGCAGGCAACTCATTACATAAACTAAAAACTGAAATTGTTCTTTGAAGAACAATATAAATAGCAAAACGGACTAATTTAGCTAGCAAAGTCAACAAGAACAAAAATCTGGACTTGTTGAAGCACAAATTCAGAAGATCATCTTTAACAATTAAATTATATATCTAGCGAGTATACTTAACCTGAAATATTTCAATCTTTACATGTGATTGGAGTCGCTGGTTATTCACATGAATCTTTTATTTTTATTTTTTATTTTCATATAGAAAGGTAAATTTTGAACAAGTTATTATATATGAAAGTACTTAATCATATCAATGAATAAATGCATAGTTATTTCCTTGATCAATTTACAACAACAAATTAAAAAAAACTACTCACATATTTTCTTTCAACTTTAACCTGAATATGTGAAGCACAAGATTATGCTCTTACAATACTATCTGCGCACATCAAAATACCAATAGAATAGATCTAAATTAAAGAAGCTGTTTCTCAACAAAAATCATCAATTTTTGAGCTGTCATCCTCCGCTTTAACTTGTCTACACTTAGCTTGCACATATGGACATTCATGTATTAACCATTAAAAATAGGATTGCTTCTCATCATGGTAAATATAACTTAACGTCATTGTTATGGTTGTTGTCCATATTCTGCTGAGACTCTTCAACAGCAAATGTCTTCTTGTCACAAAAACTGAAATATAAGATCAATTGAACTATTCCTAAAGTCAAGCCAACACCTGTTGAAATCTGCATAAGAACAAAATTCACTAATTAACACTACTAGTAATTCATACAACATGTGAAAATTCTTTTTGATATGAGCGATAGTGAGTTTCAATCTCAAAGACCTTTGCCTGAAAGCATACTTTTATTACTTATTTAATTATATTCTCAACAGTAGGAGAAGTACTTACGCCAATATATGGGTCCATTCCTAGTATGGCATAGATAAACCAGCTAGTGCAAGATAGGATGGCGGCAAATGATAAGAGGAATGGCATGTACTCGACACTTTTGGTCGTGATCACTAGTCTCTGAATAAAATACCAAAAATATTTGTCAAACGTTGTAAAGGAATGATTATAAGAAGGAGTATTTGAGAGTGCTTACAATAATAGACAGAGGAGCTGCATACATAACGATGGAGAAAACTGTGGAAGCAATACCACAAAAGAGCTCTCTATTTTTTCCATGAAAAACAAGCACTGAGATAACCGCAGCTGCAGCAAAAGCAACAAGGACTAATACAAATATTGCTAAGATTTTTCTCTTTTGCTTATTGGGTGCATATAATAAAAAGATAAGCACATATATCAACTCAATTGTAGCTCCAGTCCCGTTGATTGTTGTAACCAGAATATTGTTTGATGTTATAAATGGCAGACCATACCTGCTCATTCATTCATTAAATCAATAACTTTGTAAGAAAATAATAATAATAATTACAAAGGAAAATACTAAAGTAACAAAACTAGCAGCACATGAAGATATGATCCATTCATGAAAATTAATGCATTTAAATTTGATCCACCTATTTATTAGCTCAGTCAATTTCGATGCATCAAAATTTGAAATTTGCTACGTGGGTATAGATAGTTACCATGCAGTAAGCAAGCAGTTCAAAAATGCCATAACATAAGGTATGCCAGAGAATTGTTCTGTCGATTTGTTCTTGATGATCCTCTTGAATGTATACCTAAATTCAATCAAACAAAATATATTTATATTATTAATGTGTATAAATTATAATAGAAATAGTGATCGTGTTGTTAAGAATTATACTTACGTGGGTACTAAAAAGAGAAAGAGAGAAGCGGCATTTCCTGTTAATTAGCAGAAAAAAGAGAAGCAAATGAGAAGAAAAACTCAACCAAAAATTAATTAATTAAAGAGAAAAATATACAATGGAAATAAATTAATTAAAGTGAAATAAACTCACCAAGAATCCCAAAAACAAATTGTATAGTGTGTACAAGACCGCTCATATTGTTGTGTTCTCTACAAGATATGAGCAAGTTAGTTTTTCAGTTCAAAAACTTGTTCAATATAAAGAGGAGATGAGTAATAGTAATATTCTAAGAGGTCACATATTCTAATAGTAATGTTTTAATCAAAATAAATAGGAGTAATTAAACCAAGAATATGGAGTACTTAAAAAGGGTACACTCACCAATAATTATTCATAACTATAGAGGAAGATTGCATGGCTTATTATAAAGATGTCATCATTATCATACATGACTAAAAAAGTAAAAGGCATGATATATAAGTGTGTTCTTTAACTTTGTCATATGATATTTATATCCTCCAATTTTAGATTTGTATAAGTAGATACTTAAGTTTGTATAGAGTTGAACAAATAGACATACACGTCCTACTTGACATCCTAGGTGACAATTCATATCCTACAAGACATATCTAGCGTGGTCTGCTACATGTATTATTCCACGTCGGACGCGTGTGTCTACTTATTCAACTTTATACAAGTTTAAATATTTATTCGTGTACATCCAAAATTGGAAGGCATAATACCAAATTAAATGACATATTTATGTATTACGTCAAAAGCAAATAACCTAAGTAAAGAAGGAAAGTTCATGCTGTACAAGGGAATGGTAAATGCAAATGATGAGTTTAAAACAGAGAATGAGGAAGCATGGTGATTTGATGTTGGCATGATGTTCTTGGAAGAATAGGTGCGCGGTGATAGAGAAGTTGATGGCCTTGACAAAGTTAGAAATTTATGTATATATATATATATATATAATTTTTCGACGAATAGTGTCTAACTAGCAACCCTGAACTATATATGGCTACGCCACTGATTGATGGTGGGCGGTGATTGGTGAAAGGAGGAGATGGAGTTATGCAGGTGGTGGTGTTACTATGGTGGTTTTTTAATTTCTACATATAACGATTGTTGCATTAATCCGCAACTAATCTCACAGTAGTTAACTGATTGATCCTAAAATATAAAGTATAAACTCAAATCATTTAAGTAATTTTTGGCTTTTAAATTCTTCTTTTATGTTTGAAAGTGTTAAAAAATACAAAAATCGCTTATAAAGGCTAAAAAGTATAAAAATAAGTTAAAATTCAAAAGTCAGATATGATCAACTTATGACTTTTAGTTTATAAGTGGCTTGAAAAAAGACAATCCAACCACTTGATTAATCCAAACCAACATTTTTATATTCAACTGAAACGTGAAACTAATCAAACTTAATAATGATAAATCTGTTCATCCTTTATAAATTATCATTAAAGCAAGTAAAACTCACTGAAGCATAAAACAAAAACAAAAACAAAAAAAAAAAGAAAAGGAAAAAGTAGAAGAAAAACTCACTAAAGCATGAAAATTTTGGATAGTTACAAATTGAAAAATTAAATATGAAGAATTAGAGTCAAGGATAAAACATGAAAATTTGTTCAAATATTCAAATTTTCAAATTCTAATAATCTATAATTTGGGGTTTAAATCATTCACAAAATAACAAACTAATAATCCATAGCAACTTCAACAACATCAACGCAAAAAAATAGAGACAAACTATATATAATAAAAATCAGAAAAATAAAATAGCGAAAAAAACGAACCTTTATTGAGCTAAGATTATTTAAACAATGCCTCTAAAATCATATATCTGTTGCTCAAATCGAATTACGTCAACGTGATGAAAGTTCCTCGATCGTGTAAAATAATATAACAGTAGTATTTTTTTTTTCTGTTATACGTGTGTTCTTTTCTTTCTTTTTTCCTCTATAAGTTGTGATTTGGTTGAAGATTCATAAGGGAAACCTAAAGGTTTTTGGTTTGAAAAATTTTAGAGGGAAAAAACAGAACGCAGGATTAGGGGAGAGTTAGTTTTAGATTAGGACTTTTCCTCCATTTTTGTTTGTTTATTTTTTTAGTCTTTTTAAAAATATATACAAAATATGATATAATATTATTAGCTAACTACTTAAAAAAGAATTAAGAAAAGTTAGTAACTAGACTAAGAAAATTGTTACTTAGAAAATAAGATATTACTAACTTTATTTATTAGAGAATTTTACACAAATCTCATAAGAGCTAATTACATCTTATTATATCCCTACTCATTTTCAAATTATAAAAATTCCATAAATTTAGTGGAATACGGATACATCCCAAAACATCCCGATACATAGCGTTCCAATTTCGGATACATCCCGATACATCGTATTTCAGTTTCGGATACATCACTCAATGTCTCGATAATCGCGTAAAGTGATGTATCCAAGAATAAGAATTTTTGTAATTTTTTCAATTGGTAGGAAATTTTAGAAAATATGATAAAATAAGCTAATCAATATCCGAAGCTTCTTCATCAAAAGTGCAGACCAGATCATGAAATGTATTAAGAAATTCATGGAATATATATATAAATATTTGAACCATAAACATTAAATAATCTTCAATCTAAGCAACCACACATTGTGAACATATGCATAATCATACACATTTCATTCAGATGTCTGATCATTCTTGACATACTTTTATGCCTTTACAATATTATATTATTCAAGTACATCAGAATGTTTATAAAATCTAAAGAAACAGATTTTACACAAAAATCACCAAGTTTTGAGTTGCATATTGAACTTGATTTCATAACTTGTCTAGACTTGCTCATGAAAATTTGATTGCTTCTCATCATTGTAACACTTAACACTATTGCTATAGCCATTGCCCATATTCTGTAGGGACTCATCAGTAGCAGTTGTCTTCTTATTTAATATTTTTTTGTCACAGTAAATAAAATATAAGATCAACTGTACTATTCCTAAAGCCAAGCCAACACCTGTTGAAATCTGCAAAGTACAAAATTATTAATTAATACAAGTAATTCACAAATGTCCCACATATTAATTAATGCTGATAGCAACAGGATTAGGTCATGATCTGTCCAATTTTACTTTGGACTCAAATGAGTTGGGCTAAAAATGGGTTGTGTCAGATCTGTCCAATTTTATCGATTTAATCTCAATAATTTTAAAATATTGTTATTTACCCTTTTCAATCATAATTTGAATTTCAACTCAAGAAAATAAAAATAAAAATTATAAATTGATAGATAAATTCTAGAAGATATTAAATAGATAGTAATTCATACCTTCAATATGAGAACATACATTACACCAACGCAAATAAAGAGACTTAAAACGGATTTAAATTGAACTCAATTGGAGATTTTTGTAAAATAAGTTAAGGCTTGAATGATTTGAGATTGATCTAATTCAAATTACCTTGAGCCCAATCTATAAGATTTTGACAAATTAAATAGATTATCTATATTTGAGCTCATTCTGACAACATATGATAAATAGGAGAGATGCTAGGCGCAATACTTACGCCAACAAATGGGTCCATTCCTAGCATGGCATAGGTAAACCAGCAGCTGCAAGATACGACAACACCAAATGACAGGAAGAATGGCATGTACTCCACACTCTTGGTCTTTATTACTAGTCTCTGCACAAATTAATCTTTCCTTCATAAGTACTCTTCGATGAAATCAACGAGAGGGAGTTGCTCGGATGCTAAAGCATTTTTCATTTATAATCTTCAGGTTGTGAGTTCAAGTCAAACAGAGCATGAATATTGTATAAATTAATAAATACTAATAATTTTTGAATCTATAATTAAAAAAATGAATTAAATGATAAAAAAATAAATACAGGATCCACCTAGTTTAAATTTTGAATCCACCTTGGGGTTAGAGACAAATTTAGGATTTGCAATCTGAATGGTGACTTAGAAAAGGAATCACTGCATAACATATACTCTCATTGTTTTAATTTGTTTGTCGATCTACTTTTTTTTTAGTATGTTGAAAAAACTCTTTTGTTTTTTTTGCAAATTTTAGAACTTTTCAGGCATGTTTATAAGATTACAAGACTCAATGACATTTTGATACTTTTTGCATATTTTAGTTCAAAATCAAAAATTTTCTTTATGTACTTAAATTTCATGTCAAATAAAAATCAGACAAATAAATTGAAATAAAGAGAGTATTGAGAGAGAGCTTACAATGATAGACATAGGAGATGCATACATAACGATGGAGAATATGGTAGCAGCCGTACCACAAAAGAGTTGCCTGTTTTTTCCATGAAAAGCAAGCACTGAAATAACTGCTGCGGCAGCAAACGCCAATATAACTAATACCAACATTGCTAATATTTTCCCCTTTTGTTTATTGGGCGCATATAAGAAGAAAATCAACACGTATATCAACTCAATTGCAGCTCCAGCTCCATTTATTGTTGCTATTAGAATATTGTTTGATGTTATAAATGGCAAACCGTACCTATTCATTTATTAAATCAATAACTTCATCAGTAAACATTTGACACAATAATTACAATGGAAAATTAGAATTTAATCTATGAACCGATCGAATTGTTTTGAATAAGGCAAAATTTTGATTTTCTTAAATCAATTGATTAATCTCAAGATTTCATTTTGGATAAGCAGTTGTTTCGAATATCACAATTATAGTAGTTATAAATAAAGGTCGCCAAATTAGCACATTAAATAATATGTTTAATCCGTCCAAGTCTAGAGACTTATTGACCCTCTCAATTAGTAGCTTCATAAAAAATAAAAAAAAGGGTTAATATGTAGCCTAAATTGACATATGAAAAATCTAAGTTAAAATATATTATTTTAAAAAATATATTATTTATTTGATATATTATATCATCATACTAAAAAAAGAAAGTTTTATTAGGAACTAAATTAGGAGTATTATAAAATAAAACAACTAAAATTTAATAAAAATTAAACAAGTTAGGGAATAGACCACATTTTAATCTATTTTATCCCAAATAGCTTTTAAATAAATTATCTTATTTTTGTCCCTCATAATTCATCTCAACTCGCCCATCAGATGCATTTAGTTATAGATTAGTGGCTAGTATGTAAGTTCAATATTTTGGAGGCATATAAAGTTACGCCAATCTGAACTCGACATTTTTCACATAAATATATCAAAATATAATTATTAAAAATTTAATAAATAGTAAACATTAAATCAATCAAATTTAAATTTAGAATTTGCTACGTGTGGATGGACACTTTCACCGTAAAATTAGCTAAAAGTATATGTTTGATCATAGATATTTACAAAAATATTTGAGAACAAATTTGACAAATAGTGTATGATCACACGATTGGTTATCATATGACAAATGTTTTTGACAAACAATAAACATTTTGAAATACTAGAAAAAAAAATTGTTTGAGAATTTTTAAAATTTTAAAATTTACTTTATGCTTTTATATTTTATAAAAAAACATATTACTATTTATTAGTTTCAACTTGACAAGTTCGAGAAAGGCCGGCACCATAAAAGCATTTGCTCAACTTATGTATTGTTTTTCTTCCGTTCTTTTTATGATATGTTGTTGTTATTTAATTCCCAAGCATATAAATATATTTTTCCATAAAATAATATTTATGAATCTATACCAAACGCAAGCTTCATTACAATATAAGTTTGGTAAAAAGGCAATTTAAGAAATCAATAGATTGACACTTTTTTTCCTTTTTGGAGCATAGATAGCTACCATGCAGAAAGCAAGCAGTTGAGAAATGTCATAACATAAGGTATTCCAGAGAACTGTTCTGTTGATTTGTTCTCGATAATCCTCTTGAATGTAAACCTAAATTCAATCAAACAAAACTATATTAAATTTATTTATATTATTAGTGTACATAAATTATAATCGAGTAACATTGATTTATCATTTGAATGAATATCTAATTTCTCAAAAAAGTCTCGCTGATTACCTATAGTTAAGTATAAAATATTTGAGAAAAAAATATAACAATGAGTTTTTTTAAAAAAAAAAAAGAAAAGGAAAAGATAAATTGACTAGTTCTCTTGAATTAAGAAATTCAATAATTGGTCATCAAAAAATTACAAAAAGCAAGAATTTCAAATTTATAATATAGTACGAATCTATCTAGATTTAAAGTGTCAATTTCAGCAAATACTAAACTAAAAGAATTCTTAATTTTTTTAAAACGGTTTTTCATCATAGATAAATCAACTATTTCAATTTTAATTAAAAAAAAATACTCGTTTGACTCCATATAATATAAGACGGAGAAAATATAGTATGTCTCTCTTTACAAAAACAATCCCCCCCCCCCTCCGAAACCCCCTTTCTTTTTGAAAATTAAATAAAATTCTGAGAAGTATTTTTGAGAATTATGCTTACGTGGGTACCAAGAAGAGAAAAAGAGTAGCGGCATTTCCTGTTAATTAGTAGGAGAGAAGCAAATGAGAAGAAAAACCCAACCAGAAATTAATTAATTAAAGAGAAAAATATACAAAATAAAATAAAATATGAAAAATAAATAAATTAAAGTGAAATAAACTCACCAACAATCCCAAAAACAAATTGTATAGTATGTACAAGACCACCCATATTGTTGTGTTCTCTATTAGAGCTAGTTAATTCTTTAGTCCATGAACTTGTTCAATATATATAGAGGAAAAGAATACTCTATGGGCTTTAAATAATATTTTAGTCAAATAAATAATTAAAGAATCCAAGACTATAAAGTGAAAACCTGACCGATAATTATTCAAAAGTATATCAGAGGAAGACGATGCATGTGTTACTATAAAGATGTTATCAATTATCATGATCATGAACGACTAAAAAAGCAAACAAATTAAAGGGAAAAAAGAACTTTTCAAAGATTGTGAAAGTATTGTTTATATTTTTCTAAAAAAATAACAACACTTATTTTAGTAATAAAAGTGTTTTGATCAAGCTTTAAGTATTTCTGAATAGTGATAAAATATGTTTTTCAATTTTCTTAAACAGAGACCGAAAAAATTAAAGTGTTTCCAAAAAATGATTTTTTTTTGGACAAGATTACATATATATTCATATAAAAATTATCTTATCAAATTAGTAAGCAGAAAAAATATTGGTTGCACAAATAAAAATTCAGAAATATTTTATTAAAGTAATTTTTCAAAAAAAAAAAACTTTTTCGAGAATATCAGATTTAGTCAGTTTGGCCAAGGCTTTTTAAAATTTGTTCTTTTGAATGTGTTGTTGTCAGTAGTGCAAAAAAAAAACAATTTATTTATGGTTAAACAATTTGAAATACTTATTTTAATATTAAAATAATAATTTGTGTTTGACTGATCAATTTGAAAGAAATGTTTTCAATATTAAAATAATAATTTATGCTTGGTTAATATTTCAAAAATTATTTTGATTTTTTTTTTACTTTTTCATCTTCTTCTATTACTCAAAAAATATTTATTTTTCACGTAAGAACTTGGTGAAATACCTCATCTCCATAAAATGAATACTTTATATATATATAAAACATTTTTGATTTATCAAAAGTTAGATTAATTCATTTGGGAAGTATTTTTAAAAAATATTTGATAATTAGATTGCTTTTGATCAATTAAATAACTAAGTTTATCAATCTACTATAGCCAACAATTCAAGACAATTTACTTCAATAACTTTATGTTTAATTCAAGTCAATTTAATCGAAGTCCTAGATAAGTGTCCATCATTCAAATACGAATTTAAATAAATAAAGGATAAAAAAAAACCAAAAAATGCAAAATACTACACTGAGTGATGTAGCACATTGAATTTAGGCTAGCCTTGAATTTATGATCAACTCAATGAATTTCATTATCTATTATGTTACTTTATTTAATTGAAACTTCTTTTTTATTTCTAGCTACATGTCCTATATATATATACATGTTGATTCTGTTTTGGTTCATACAAATCTATGAGCCTAAATACCTCCGAGTTAAGATTTATAAATTTTGAATTTTAAATATAATTACAATTTATAAGTGGGATTAAAATTTTTGATGGTCACACAATTATCAACTTTTTTCACAGAAAGTTACTTAACTTTCAATCTCAACTCAAAAGTCACTCAACTATGACTTCTTTGCACATAAAGTCATTCAACCTATTTAATTATTTTTTTCACTAAAATTTTCTGACATGAAATTTTTATTTTTAACCAAAATTTTAAGAACCAAATATATATCCATTAAGCCATTTAATGACCCGCCCCATTTAACCCGACCCACTAACAATATAATATTGAACTTTTTATTTTACCATTAATTCGTCAAATCATTCTCTCTGTCTCCTTCTTTCTCCTAAGCGTTCTTTTTTTAAAAATAATTCTCAATTTCAAAAGAGCAAAAGTGAGACATCTTGCAATCCTTTTATAATGTATAGCAGTTTAAAAAGTTATGTTGAAATCGTAACTCAAGAAATTGTTGTAATTTTATTTTTTTTGAAATTGGGAAAATAATAATTTGATCCTCAGGGAGAACATAGAGGTTATGGAAACTTCAAAAAAAAAACAAACATAGAGGTTGATATATTATTGATATGTGAAGAAGAGGTTGAAATTAAGAAATTAAAAAGGAAAAGAAAAGAGAAAGAAGAACGCTCACGAGAAAGAAGGAAACAAGAGAGAATGATTTACGGCAGTGGCGGAGCTAGAATTTTTAATAAGGGGTTCAAAATTTGAAGAAGTAAATCACGAACTAACTGAATGGGATTCGATATCTACTACATATACATAAAAAATAATGTTAACCATGTATAAATAGTAATATTTTCCGCTGAAGGGGATTCATTCGAACCCCCTAACTCTATTCTAGCTCTGCCACTGATTTAGGGAATTAATGGTCAAATAAAACTTTCAATATTATATTTTTAGCGGGGCGGGTTAAATGGGGCGGGTCATTAAATGGTTTAAATGAATATATATTTGGTTCTTAAAATTTTAGTTAAAAATAAAAATTTCATGTCAGCAAATTTTAGTGAAAAAAATAATTAAATAAATTGAGTGACTTTCTGTGTAAAAAAGTCATAATTGAGTGGCTTTTGAGTTGGAAATAAATATTAAGCGACTTTCTGTGAAAATAGTTAATAGTTGAATGACCATCAAAATTATTAACACTTTACAAGTGCTAGTATTTGGATTATGTATTGATTTTTAAATATTCAGTTTCACGTAAAACTAGTGGAGTATTAAAATATTAACTTTTAAAATATCTGCTTCTTTTTACTAATTAATGCCACTATTTTTCAAATAATCACTCAAATAATAGTTATTCCATCTTAGAAAGTTATCTCGCTTTTTATTCTAATTTTTTGAAATGATAAAAACTTATTGAATGACCATCTAAAATATGAATTCGAAATATATACTGTAATATTTATTTATTTTTTAAATAAGAAAAGACGATTTAGGAAGGATTATTAAAGGAAAAGGAGTGAAAAAACAAAAACTGAGGGAAAGAGAAAAGGACAAGAAAAAAAAGGTGAGGAAAATAAATACTAATATAAAATTCGAAAAGAGATTTTTGGAATGGACGGAATAAAGAGAAAAATAATAGATAAAGGCAAAGAGGAAAAGCAGAAGAAAAAGATGAAGAAAGGTAAATATAATATAATGGAAAAAGAAAGGGAAGATAAATATACATATATTAAAAATGAAATAATGATTTTTTTTATAGAATATCTACCACTAAAATTTTCCTTAAAGTTAAGACTCATTTTTATATTTATTTCTTTTTTTTTGTTACACGTTGTATACCTATCTTTGGCATCATTATTGTTATTATTATTATTATTGAACATTTATTTAGTTGATTTGCTTACATTTTTTTTTTATATACTTTTCTTTGATTAAATACAATAGGTAAGGGGCATTCTCATTTCTTTGAGGTTAACTCGAAATTTTTAATAGTGGTGTGTTAATCTGTTTAATTTTATATAAATTTAAGTGTTTATTTGTGCTTATTCAAAATTGAAAGATATAAATAATAACAGTTAAAGCCAAATTAAATAACATGTTTATTTATTATGCTCATATTATATATAGGGCATTATGCATAAAAATTTCTCAATTGAAACGCATTAGAAGGTGCTAGAGGAAGCTTGAACCCATTTTTTGTGGTAATGAATGTGAGCGTGATTAAATTTTTTGGGGATCGGACTTTCCACGTGGTGTATTTACATGAGCAAAGCTACCATATATATTTTATATTTCAGATGAAGTTAATAACTTTTGTTTAAATTTTATATTTATATTAAAAATTTATGAAATATGTATTAATATTTAATTACAAATTTACTAATTAAAATGAGTTATGACTTTTGGTAACAAATTTAAAACACATTAATTTTAAATTCTAATCTCACATTTATGTATTAAAATAAAATAATTTACTATTTCTTGAAATTTTATGTTTCCGTGCATGAATCATATATATAGTCAAGAAAAACTCGTCCTAGAAAAGTAAAGTTTGCCCCACACATAAATACGTATTTCATAGTATAATATCATTAAAAAATAGTAACAAAACGAAAATCATTGTAAATGTGATTAATACCCTTAATCTTCACCTTTATTTTTTTATCTGAAAAAGTCAGTTGTCATTAGTTACTATAATTTCTTTGACTATATATATATATATATATATATATGTAATAGCTTTTGTTCGCTGGTCCAAAGTTGTATGCCATTATATTGTCTCCAAACTTTTGAAAAATTAATACTACTACTACACTCTACTAGTAGTTAGTGAGTTCCACATATTGTAAACTAATTTTCTGAGAAAGTAAATATGATAAATGAGAAGAGTCGTGATCGAGGAAGAATATAAGGGAATTAAGTATTCACAAATGTAACACTTGTACATTGAAATAGAGAAACTTTGATTTCTAAATGAGTTTATGAGTTGAGAGATAATTTAGAGCATTACCTCTTTTAAGAGGACCTTTTGAGTAATTACCTTAAATTGAGAAAAGAAAATGATTTTAAACATTGATCATGAATATATAATTATTGGTAGTAGTATTGAGCACCGACATGGGGATGAGTGCAAACAACTTACATTTCTCATAAACCATGTAGCCAACATGAGTAAAGGATCGTACTTTTTAGACGATTCCTTATTGCTTTTAAGCATAACTTAGTGGATCCACTTAGTTGAGGTGTTCTATACCCCGCAAGGTATATGACAGTTCTGACAGCGTGGGCGAGACGTTGTATCATCACATAGCTCATAGTGATAGTTGTTGGTTAGAGAATCTCCTAAATAAGAGTAAAAAGTATTTTGTTGTATTTTTATACATCATTAAGTTTATATATATCTTCTGTTTTATAACGCTTTAAACATTGCATCTCTTGTTATTGTTTTTGTATTGGAGTTGCGTTGAGGTGAGTATTTCTCTTAGTCTTGTCAGTTCAGTTATCTATGCTTTCAATTCTCCTTACATGCTCATACATTCAATGTACTGATGTCATTCGACATGCATATTATTATGATGCAGATACATGTGTTCAGGGTCATCAACAAGCACTTCGTTGATACCATTTGCACTCCAGCTAGCTTTGGTGAGCCTCCACGCTTTTTGGAGGGCTTCACGTTTATTTCCTGCTTTTGTTAAGTTGTCGAGGGTTCCATCCCGACATCTATCCTAGTATTAGAGGCTTCATAGATAGAGTTGAGGAGTCTTTCAGTATTTACTTTCTTTTGAGTTGTTTTACAAACTACAAGTATTTCTATTGAGTATTGTCCAGACTTTATGAGTTGAGTATTTGAGTTTAACGGATTTATAATTCAGTTTTAAGTCTATTATTTCTTGAGTTGGTTTTCCGCTTGTAGTCAGCCATGACGAGGGTTCGATCAATGGTTCTCGAGTGCTGGCCACGTCCAGAATGTAGGCTCGGATCGTGATAAAACTCCATTGAAACCTCCGATTAAAGACGAAAATAACATTTTGGACCACCATACACTTAACTTTCGTTGGTCTCGATCACAAATTGTGATTACAACTTCAATTTACATGCGCAAAAGTATGTGATCTTTATCTCACAAGCCATGACATACATGATTGAGGGCAAGTGTATATATTATTTGGGCACAATTGTTCACAAATGGGATAAAATAAAAGTGAGATGCATCACAATATGAGATTTATGTGATGACTCGTCCTTGCACCAAACAAAAAGGATAAGGTGTAAAATTAATAGAATCATTTTTCTGAGTATACTACTATATTCATCAACTTAAAAGTTTCTCATGTGATATGCAATTTGATGCATTATTAGACACTAGTGCTAATCATATGACAGAAAATAGGATAAGATGTTTTATTTTCCCCGTAAATTAACCATGCCTTTAAGGCTTTACTATAAAGCTAATGACATCACTCAATCTTTTTATGTAGTCCACCTAGAACGCAATTTGCCCCTTTTCCCCGGCCCAATTTTCTTTAACGGGATATTTGTCACCTCCTATTAGCAACAACTATATACATTCTAAAACTCAATACTTATCAAATGACAGGATTAGGTGGACCCTTTACACGTACGTATTCAAGCAACTAATTAATACTCATTAATAAAACATGAAGGAACTAGATTTATGAGACCTTATCTGCATAAAATCGTGATAGTGAGTTAAAAAAGTCCATTACTTTACAAAGAAAATCGACGATGTTACACTTATACGTGCCATGGACTACTAATAATAGTGCTCGTTTCGTGTGAAGTATATAAAAATAGTATCACAAAATATATCGTCAAACCTCGCATGTTATAACAACATTTCATTATAATGATCTACATATTTTTTATTAGAATCAATTTTTCATGTTATATTTTACTTTAGCACTTTACCTATTATAATAATGACATTCATATAGTAAATTTCAAGCACAAATATTTAAAAATGAATTTTTCAGGCAAACATTACTATTATAAAGAGATTTGGCTGTACATAATTTTTTGCATTAACTTATAAAATTATTTGTATTTATTTAGACAGAATAAAATGTAAAATAGCATTAAATGGATTAAAAAATCAAAAGACTGCCCTCATATCAAGGCTAAATAGTTAACAAACTTATTTTATTTATAAAAAGTTGACATGTTTTCTTAAAATTACATATTGTATAACTAAAACAAGCTAAATTCGCTTTTAAAATTTTCTAAATTACAATTTATTACTATCTACGTATTGCTATCCTTAAATTCATTATAAATTTTTTAACTAATTCATATATTATTAATTTCTGTGCAAGCTAGTCATCCCTAAAAATTAAACAACGCGACCCCTTGTGTTCAAGATATTTGGACATAAAGGAACATATCAAATATTTGCATTTTGTTTATGTTAAAAAAAGAAACTTCCTAGTGGAAGTGTTACGTATGTTCTTGGAGGACAAAAAAAAAGAAAAGATAATGCGCAGATAGCTCTGTGCATGATTGGTGAGTGTGCTACTTAATTAGTTTAATTTATTCACTCATTTCAAATCAAATAAAATGTTGTACAAGCAAACTTCATAAATTGCTAAATAATAATAATTTGCTATCATATTAGAAAGTTGAAAGAGACAAAGTTAGGATTTTATTTATATGGGTTGTAAATATTATTATGACTATTTCAGATAGTAATAATTGAATTTTAAATTTATATTTTTAATAATATATTATTTGAGCAAAAGTTACTGTTAATTCTCCATAACTGGAGCTATTCTAGAACCTTCTATGAAGTAAAGCTAACAGAAGAAGAGAGAAAATCAACTGCAATTTTATTTCATATGTTTCAATCTTACATTGAGAGAGTTAACTGCTTCTATTTATAGATTTTATCCACACATTAGGCATGCTCATCTTTACACATTAAATGACTCATTTGCCCTCTAACTAACTTTTAACAGACTTGCTGGCAGTTAACTAACTCTTAATCCATCAGCTTGCATCTCTTGATTCAACACTCCTCCTCAAGCTGATGGCTTGAATATGTCTCTTAGTCCCAGCTTGCTTATCAAGTATTCATGTTGAACTCTTCCTAATCCCTTTGTGAGTATATCTGCTAATTGTTCTGTTGTAGATACATGGTTTGTTCTGATCATGCCTTGACTGACTCTTTCTCTTACAAAATGGCAGTCAATATCTATGTGTTTGGTTCTCTCATGGAATATAGGATTAGCAGCAATTTGAATTGCAGCTTTGCTGTCACATTTCAGGTCTATAGGTTGTTGAATCTGAACTCCCAATTCTTTGAACAGCCCTGTCAACCATGTAAGTTCTGCAGTGCATGCAACCATGCTCCTAAATTCTGCTTCTGCTGAACTTCTGGACACAGTTTCTTGCTTCTTGGCTTTCCATGAAACTAAAGCTCCTCCATACTTCACCAGATAACCTGTGACTGACCTCCTAGTTTCTAGACAAGCACCCCAATCTGAGTCACAGTAGGCTGATAGTTGATTACTGTTCTTGGCAGGCATGAATAACCCCAAACCAGGTGTACCTTTGATATATCTTACTACCCTTAGTGCAGCATCCATATGTGACTTCTTAGGGCAGTGCATATATTGGCTGAGAACTTGCACTACAAATGCTATATCAGGTCTGGTCATAGTTAGGTATAGTAACCTTCCTACTAGTCTCTGATACATAGCAGAATCCTTTAGTTCATCATCATCAGTTGCTGCCTCATGCTGTATAACTTTGTCATATACCACAGATGTCAGTTTCAGATTGGTTTCAAGTGGAGTTTTTGCTGGCTTTGCTCCACTTAAACCTGCTTCTGAGATTAATTCTAGGGCATATTTTCTTTGACACAACACTATTCCCTCATGTGACCTTGCAACTTCTATTCCCAGAAAGAATTTAAGTTCTCCAAGATCCTTCATTTTGAACATTTTTTGCAGCTCTTTTCTAGCTTGATCTATCAATTCTTGATTGTTCCCAGTAACTAAGAGATCATCTACATAGACAAGGATGAACACCAATTTCCCTTCTGTCTTTTTTGTGAATAATGAATAATCATAATGGCTTTGAGTGAATCCCATCTGGACAAGAGCATCAATCAGTTTTCTATTCCATTGTCTTGGAGCTTGTTTTAGTCCATATAGAGTTCTAACTCATGATAGAAAGAGTTTTTTTGTCACAGTAGTAGATGATTTTACTAGGTTTACTTGGCTATTTCTCATACAATCTAAAGCTGAAGTCATTGTTGTACTAAGAAATTTCCTTACAGAAATAAACAATGTGTTTTCTACATCTGTTAAAGTGTTGAGAACAGATAATGGCTGTGAATTCTTCAGTAATGATTTTAAATCCTTGTTGTCTCACCTTGGCATAGTTCATCAAAGTTCATGTGTCTACACTCCACAACAAAATGGAGTTGTAGAAAGGAAACATAGAACCATTTTGGGTATAGCCAGGTCACTCAGGTTTCAAGCTTCCCTCCCTTTACAGTTCTGGGGAGAGTGTGTAACCACTGCAGTCTACCTTCTCAATAGAATTCCATCCAAACTTCTTCAGTTTCAGTCCCCTTATGAACTCTTATATCATCAACCCCCCTCACTATCTCATATCAGAGTTTTTGGCTGCCTCATCTATGCCTCTACTACCAAATCCTCTGACAAATTTGCTGCTAGAGCCATTCCTGCTGTGTTTATGGGCTATGCCTTGACTCAGAAGGGCTATCAACTGTATGATCTCCACTCCAAAACCTTTTTCACGAGTAGAAATGTAGTGTTTCAAGAGTCAGTCTTCCCTTTCACTGATGTTAGGTCAGTTGGCACTCCTTTATTTCCAGTACTGGATATTCCTATCCTGGAGGCTAACATTCAGTCACACCCTCACCATTCTTCTAATCTAGAGGTCACTCATTCTCCTAATCCCCGAGCTACTCATTCTGACCCTGCATGTCCCTCACACCCTGACCTTCGCCCCAACTCTGCTGTTGAACTCAGAAAATCAATCAGATCCAAACATCCCCCTGCCTGGATGAATGACTTCATATTATCTAAATCTTGTTATTATCCTTTGTCTTCCTATGTGTCCTACTCTCACCTTTCTAAATCTTTTCAACATGCTCTATCTGCTTTCTCTTCAATCCCAGAACCTACATCTTTTACTCAAGCTGTCAAAGATCCTTCCTGGATTCATGCTATGAAACTTGAGATTGCTGCTCTAGAGGATAATCATACCTGGTCCATTGTAGACCTCCCAGCTGGAAAGATTCATATTGGCTGTAAATGGATTTATAAGGTGAAGTATAAAGCCTCAGGGGAAGTTGAAAGATATAAGGCACGTTTAGTGGCAAAGGGGTTCAGTCAACAGGCTGGGTTAGATTATTCTGAAACCTTCTCACCAGTGGCAAAGATGGTCACTGTCAGGTCCCTAATTGCTCTTGCAGCCTCCAATCAGTGGTGCATTTATCAGATGGATGTTCACAATGCCTTTCTCAATGGTGATCTTCTTGAGGAAGTATATATGCAGGTTCCTTAAGGGTTTGCTGGACAGGGGGAGTCTAAGAAGGTCTGCAAACTTCACAAATCACTGTATTGACTAAAACAAACTCCAAGACAATGGAATAGAAAACTGACTGATGCTCTTGTCCAGATGGGATTCACTCAAAGCTATTATGATTATTCATTATTCACAAAAAAGACAGAAGGGAAATTGGTGTTCATCCTTGTCTATGTAGATGATCTCCTAGTTACTGGGAACAATCAAGAATTGATAGATCAAGTTAGAAAAGAGCTGCAAGAAATGTTCAAAATGAAGGATCTTGGAGAACTTAAATTCTTTCTGGGAATAGAAGTTGCAAGGTCACATGAGGGAATAGTGTTGTGTCAAAGAAAATATGCCCTAGAATTAATCTCAGAAGCAGGTTTAAGTGGAGCAAAGCCAGCAAAAACTCCACTTGAAACCAACCTGAAACTGACATCTGTGGTATATGACAAAGTTATACAGCATGAGGCAACAACTGATGATGATGAGCTAAAGGATTCTGCTATGTACCAGAGACTAGTAGGAAGGTTACTATACCTAACTATGACCAGACCTGATATAACATTTGTAGTGCAAGTTCTCAACCAATATATGCACTGCCCTAAGAAGTCACATATGGATGTTGCACTAAGGGTAGTAAGATATATCAAAGGTACACCTGGTTTGGGTTTATTCATGCCTGCCAAGAACAGTAATCAACTATCAGCCTACTGTGACTCAGATTGGGGTGCTTGTCTAGAAACTAGGAGGTCAGTCACAGGTTATCTGGTGAAGTATGGAGGAGCTTTAGTTTCATGGAAAGCCAAGAAGCAAGAAACTGTGTCCAGAAGTTCAGCAGAAGCAGAATTTAGGAGCATGG
>JAJOOS010004833.1:0-14173 GCA_029582725.1 Solanum chiquidenum
CCATAATCATATGAACACAATTCATTGTTTTAGATAAAAAAATTATGAACTTACGTAAAAAGAATAATAAACCCAGAAATTCAACTTGAATTGCAACCCCAAAATCTTCAAAACGAACTTAGAAAATTAAGAAATTGCTGAAGTTGCAAGTTAATCTCCCAAGTCAAGAACTAGAATAAAAATAATAATGTCTAACCCCTAAAAATGAGGTTTACATGCCCTATTTATAGAAAATAAGTCCTAAATAAAAAAGGGAACAAAATAAGGAAAGTTTGTTACAGGCACGCGTCTTCATTCCACGAGACTGACTCACGGACCGTCAATGGATCTACGGTCCGTGAGTCCCTTCCGTCAGCCAAGACTTAGAAAATATTTCAGCTTCCAACAATCAACTTCTGTGAAGCAAACGACGGAACTGCAGTATGGACCGTAGTTAATCCCTCTCTGTAGCTCCATACTTGGAATCTTCAAAAATCAGGTACTGGAACCCTTGCAGTATCAATCTACGGATCAATAGTACGGTCCGTAGATCAGTCTACGGATCGTCAATGGTCATCGTGGTTGCACACTTGGTCAGATTTCCCTGATTTGCCTTCCATGCTTTGGCTGCTGATCTACGACCACCATCTACGGAGCGTCAATGGACCTACGGTCCGTAAATCACCTCCGTAGATACCCTTTTCTGCATTTCTTTCAGTTGTCTCTTTAATTCTGCGCCTGAACATCTTTCCTGCAAAATATGATAAAAACACATAAAAACCAATACAAAAAGGCCTTACACACACAACTTGTAAGTGAAATATATTAGAAATACCGTAAAATCACAGTATATCAAGACTATGACCTCTCTATTCTCTACCATCCGGGCAAGGCGACTATAGTAGCGGATGCCTTGAGCCAGAAGGCTGGGAGTATTGGTAGCTTGGCTTACTTGCCTACCGTGGAGTGTCCCCTGGCTTTAGACATTCATTCTCTAGCCAACAGGATGATCATATTAGATATTTCAGACTCCAGGCAAGTATTGGCCTTTATCGGGGCTTAGTTTTCACTATTTGATCGGATCCGTGCCTGACAGTACGAGGCTGAGCCATTGGCAGCCCTCAGAGACCGAGTGTTACAGGGTGATGGTGGCCAGGCTACTATAGGCTCAGATGGGGTTCTCCGGTTTGATGCTCATTTGTGTGTTCCTAGAGTTGGGGGATTGATTCAGTTGATTCTTCACGAGGCCCATGATTCCAGATACTCTATTCATCCGGGCACAATAAATATGTATCGAGACTTGAGGCAGCATTACTGGTGGGATGGCATGAGGAGAGATAATTCTGAGTATGTGTTTCGTTGCCTTAGTTGCTAGCAGGTGAAGGCCGAGCATTAGAGACCTGGTGGGGAGTTTCAGAGATTACCCATTCCCGAGTGGAAATGGGAGCGTATCACCATGGACTTCGTGATGGGATTGCCTCGGACTCCTAGGGGCATTGATAGTATTAGGGTCATCATTGATCGATTGACCAAGTCCGCGCACTTCCTCCCAGTTAGATCTACATTCAGTGCAGAGTGGTTGGCCCGTGTTTATATTCAGGAGATAGTTCATCTTCATGGTGTGCCGGTGTCCATCATATCAGATCGAGGGTCTCAGTTTACATCCAGTTTTTGGAGAGCATTTCAGAGAGAGTTGGGCACCATGGTTGATCTCAGCATTGCTTTCCACCCACAGAACAAGGCCAGTCGTAACACACTATTCAGGTTCTGGAGGATATGTTGCGGGTCTGTGTATTGGAGTTTGGGGGTCAGTGGGATCAATTTTTGCCCTTGGTGAAGTTCGCGTACAACAACAGCTACCGCTCGAGCATTCAGATGGCCCCGTTTGAGGCCGTATATGGTAGGCGTTGTCGCACTCCAGTTAGTTGGTTTGATTCCGCGGAGCCTAGGCCGTATAGTACAGATTTACTCTAGGAGGCTTTGGCGAGAGTTCGGGTGATCTAGGATAGGCTGAGGACAGCTCAGAGCAGGCACCACAGTTATGTTGACCGCAGGCGTCGTCCTTAGTGTTTTTGTGTTGGTGACCGGGTGTTCTTGCGGGTGTCGCCCTTGAAGGGCATGATGAGGTTTGGCAGGCGGGGCAAGCTTAGCCCTAGATATATTGGACCTTTTGAGATCCTGAGAAGGGTTGGTGATGTTGCCTATAAGTTAGTCCTACCTCCTACATTTTCAGCTATACACCAGTTTTTCATGTATCGATGCAACGCCGGTATATTCCAGATGAGTTTCATGTGCTACAGTACGATTAGGTTGAGTTGGATGACAACCTGACCTTTATTGAGGAGCAGGTAGCAATATTAGCCAGAGATGTTCGTCAACTCCATTCCTAAGGTCCAGTGGCGACACCATCAAGTCGAGGAGGCTATTTGGGAGACTGAGCAGGAGATGCGGAAGCAGTTCCCCAGCTTATTTGAGCCCTCACGTATATCCTTATCCTTACTTTCGCATGTAGACACGTAATTTTTTACCGAACTTGATGTTTTACACAAATTTTATCCAGAATGATCAATCTCATGATAGCCAGAATCAACTTCTTCAATGCATGTAGCAACTTGACTTCCTGACATTTATTTATGTTCAACTTCTGATCAAGAAAACATACAGTCTTTCAAGAACATATTCAAATTGTCATTTTGAAGAGTGCCAAAAACTCACTCTAAGTGGCAAGTTAAGCATCGAATTCATTCAAGATCAAGATACTCAAAAAAATCAAGGTGATATCTCAAATTCAAGACTCAAGAGAAGTTGCATAGATAGGACCTTGTACTTTTATTTTCCTTTTGACTATTAGCTTTCATTTTTTTATGTAAGGATAGGAGCCGCAACCTGGAGCCTTGATGGAACCTCACTCAACTTCCAACTCTTCACCTCATCTCCTTGAACTACACGTGACCTGATTCCCTTATAACCCGAGATATGTAGGCTGTCCAAAACTAGGACTCGGTCGCATATTTTTCTTTCAAATAAGAGTCTGGTCAAAACTTGTCACGTTGTCTACTTCTTTGTCTGCAAACTCTTCGTGTTTTCAGTCAAAGGGGCAAACTGTAGACACGTAATTTTTTACCGAACTTGATGTTTTACACAAATTTTAGTGGTTAAATATTTCTTTTACGTTTAAATTAAATATTTTGGTTTTATCATATTTTAGTAAGTTTAGTGTAAAAATATTTGAAAAACCACAAAAATAGAGTCATGTTTTAAGTTAAGTTTTGTTTTCAATTTATTCAAAAGAGAAGAAAATGTTCAAAAAATGTATGTTTTCTTTTAAAATATATTCAATAAATAAACTAGTATTTCTTAATTATAATTTTAATTAGCTATTTATTTTTTATTAAATTTATATTAATTTAAAATAATTAGTTAATATTTTTAATTATTATATATTATAGTTATATATACCTACACATTACCCCACTACCCTAACTCCACTACATTACCCCCCACAACCTTTCTACCCCATGTACACCCACACACCCCATTTCCTATCCTACACGTACACCACCTACACAAACAAAATCAGCAACTACATCCCACACACCATATATACAGACTCACAAAACCAAAAGAGGAAAAAAAAATCAGAAAAAAACACAACACAATGCACGCACACAGAGAAAAAAAAATCAACAATTACAAAACCAAAAAAAAAAATGCAGCAATGATAGAAAAAAGAAGAAGGAAAAATTAGCGAATAATCCCACAAACCAAAACAATCAACATCACTACAATCTGCACACACACGCTGCACACATTACGCGAGAAAAAAAAAATGTCTCATTTTATTTTATTATCTTTTTAAAAATTCACCAACACATTCACATCTTTTCTTTCTTACCATTTTTTTTCATATCAACACAAACACATATACCATCACAAACAACCTATAAAATTTTGTGGGTGTTTTAATCAAGCTTCGGTTAAGATTTTGCGTTATTCAAATTTACCTTATCTCTTTATTTAATTTATTCATGAAATTTGATGTAATTTTATGACAAATTTTATTATATTTTGTTTCATTCATGAATTTGATTGAAATGATTCATTTGTTAGTTGGTATATCTCTATTTCATGAATGAAGGTAGCTTTAATTGATGATTATCTTTTTTTATTTATTTATTTTTATTTGTTAGTTGTGATCTCTTAAAAATGAACGGGTCATAACATTGTTCTTGTCTTGATTTAGATAACAATGATAAAGAAGGTATAGTTAGACTAAAAAATAAATATATAAATAAATTATTGTTGTTTTATTTTATCAAACAAAAAATGAGATTTATTTTAACAATTCATTACAGTTTTGTTGTATTAGAAAGTGTATGCTTAGTTTTGACGCCAACTTTAGGAATAATAATAAAAAAAAGATATTGAAATGATACAAAATTTATTTCTAGAAGTTTAGTATTTTACTTTATTTGCTTTTTCAAGATAAGAATAAATATTTTATTTTAATATTAGACCGAACATTTAGGCACATTAAAAATATTTGTTTCAATTAAAAATGTGGTTGCAAATTTTTTTTTAGACAATTAAAATAAACTCAAGGATGTGATGATGCACCTTGCCCAATAATATAATTAACTTTTATTAATTTAAAGTAAAGACTTATAAAAAAAAAGATTATTTAGTGTGATGCAAAGAAGACAGTTATGTCTGTAAATGTCAAGACCAGGAATACGGTTACACATCTAGGTCGAGACCGAATAAAAGTTCAACAAATAAACAATGCAAGCGAGAATGTAGCCTATAAAATATATCCAAAAATATTTAAAAGTAAGAATAAATCAATAAAAGCGACCGTGCTAGAATCACGGGACTCGAGGGATTCCTAATACCTTCACCTCGATCAATAGAATTCCTTACCCAAATTTCTAGTTCGCAGACCAAAATAAAGAGTCATTTCCTTTTGATTAGCGATTAAAAAAAGGTGATTTTATTTGGAACACCATAACTTAATTCCAAGTGGCGACTCTGAAAAATAAAATAAAATAATCCCTCAAACAATACCGTAACTTAAATTAAAAAAAACCTTCCGTCGTGCGCGAAAAAGAGGGGTGACATATCTGGCGACTCCGCTGGGGAATAACCAGAATTCGAGCTTTGTTATATTGACTCTTACTTGAGCTTAGTATTATTTTTTGGATATATTGTGTATAACAACTTAATCTGTTATTTGTTGCTCATTTATTGCTTTGATATTGTTGAACTATATATAAATTATTGTCTTCTATCGTACACCACTCCGAGTCTCTAGTAACACTCACACACATTCACATGAATGTAGTTATGCATCCTACTTTTTATTGAAATAAAGCTGGAGTGTCTTGACACCCAATGAAGGATTTTAGTCACACATGTTAGGCGGGGTTGGACCAGCAATGAAGTCGGAATAGCGCTGCTACCGATAAATTTCCCCTCCTAACTAATATCTTTAGATTTAAGCCTATTAAACCTAATATACATACATGGTTATCCCTAGTAGGCTCCACTTATTTGCATCATTTGCATTTTACTTAGTAGACTTGAACAAGAATTGAGTTTGTCTATGACATGCATTCCTCTCTTACTTGACCACTTAGATCATTTTATGTGCTACATGCAAATGCATTTATTTAGAAAACATCTATAAGTTGACTCATTTTAGTGTGACTAGTGAAGAAAAAATGATCTTTACCAAAAAAAAAAGCATAAAATTATACATTTCTAGAAAATGAAATTAAAGATTTTTCACTATTTAATCAAAATTGCAAAAAAAAATTAAATTTCTTTTTGTACAATTAATAAAATAAAAAATAAAAATATTTTACTTTCATAATACTTTAAAAATTACATTTTTGTCAAAAAAAAGTTTTTAATATGTCAAAGTTGTTTTTTTTTCTGTCCAATCTGAACGTACTACGCACACCTGATTCTCACCTTGATGAGATACGTAGGCAACCTTCCTCAGGTTCGGTGATCCTTATTTAAAAATTCAAAAAAATTCTTAATCCTCATTTAAAAATTCAAAAGAAAAATTGTTTATCCATTCTGAAAAAAAGGATTTGTCCTTCAAAAAAACAATAGTGTTTTTACTCATATTCCTGAACTACGCTTAACCTGATTCTTGTTTTGACAAGATACGTAGGCAACCTTATTTTGAGGTTCGGTCCAACCAAGAAAAAATCTAAAAAGTCCTCGTCACATAAACTGGGGCAAAAAAAAAGGATTTTTTTTATTTAAAAAAATTTGACATTGTTGGTACCAACATACTTAGGAGTGTGCATAAGAAAAAATAATAAAGTGTTAAACTATTTGGCAAGACAGACTAACTTTGTTGTGACCTATAGACTTCTTTTGGTACCTCTTGATATATTTATGTAATACTTGAGAAACTGTTTTGCTTAAAGTTAAGGCTAAACAATTCGACCTCATGTTTCATATGCATTGTGTGGTGAACTTTAGATATAAAATTTAATGGTATGACTTTGTTGATCTAAAACTTGGCCCGAATGTTGGTTGAGGCGAAATATTGAGCAACATTTAAGTTGAGAAAGGATTATAGGCTTTCTTTGATCCGATTGTGCCTTTCATGCCTACCAAATGACATGTTATTCATAGAATTTCCATTTCGAGCCTAAAACCTTTTTATTTGAATAATCATATTTTAGCGTATATCCTTTTGAGTGCAATAGTGCACTATACCTTGGTCCCACCTCCCTGAGCGCACTATCAATTATCTACACAGCGCCAAGGACCTAAGTTGGGTAACAAAGTGAAAAGGTCAAATATGCGAAAGTTCAAAAAAATGACAAAGAAAAGATAGAATGAAAAAATGAAAAAAATCTCCAACAAAAGGGAGAGAAAATAAGAAGAAAATAAATGAGGAGAAGCTATCAAGAAAACAAATGTCAAATGCTAAAATGAAAAAAAATTGAGAGCATTGTGCAAATTTAAGGAGGAAATAGTCACTTTATCCCAAATAAATATCATACATTTACCTAAGCCTACATTACAAGTCAATGACAAGTCCTATTTGATCTCATTTTTAGTGTTCTCATATTTGTGGATGCTTACATGAGGGCCAAACATATGGTATCTCAATTTAATGCATTGAATATCTTTCTGAGTGTGAGTTAGGCAAGATGAACTCATACTTAAGTATGTTCAAGATACCATTTGAAACTATAAGGATTACTCAAAATTGACCTCAAATTTGTCTTAAAAAAATAGTTGAAGGTGATTCATATGCATAATACTAATTATTGGTACCAACTAAAGTCAAAATATATTTTCAACCATGCACTGATTCATTTCTCAAAAGATGTCTTTTGTAGAAAAAATATTTTTTAATTTTTATGAACTACGTTAGAACTGATTCTTGCTATACAAGATACATAGGCAATATTACAATGGGCTCGGTATCACAGAATAAAAATGTATATCCTTGAAAGATCGAAATCGGAAAAAAAACTGAAAAAATGATAATTAAAAAGAATTTCAAAGTTTCGCAGTTTCAAAAATCAGGACATGTTTTTATTTGTAATAAAAATAAAATAAATCAATCACTACCATTTCTAGGGAACAAACACTTAGCCATCTTTTATTTTTGGGAACAAACACCCTAATTACATATTGTCTTGCATTTTGCTTTTTGGTACAAGTATTTCTCATTCATGTTTATAACTCATAAAAAATATATTCTGGTGCAAACTGGGGCAAAAGAAAAATGTTGTGGTGATTATATTTGATGACCTTATTTACCAAGACCTTTATAAATATGGGAATAAGATTAGGAGGACCCTCCTCATAATGGGATTATCAGGACCCTCCTCATAATGGGATTATCAGGACCCTCCTTATAATGGGACTTAGATTAGCAGGACCCTCATCATAATGGGACTATCAGGACCCTCCTCACAATGGGACTAGCAGGACCCTCCTCATAATGGGATTAACAGGACCCTCATGGACAATGGGATTAGCAGGACCTTCCTACATAATGAGATTTAGTTTACCAGGACCCTTCTACACAATGGGATTAGCAGGACCCTCCTACATAATGGGATTTAGTTTAGCAGGACCCTCCTACATAATGGGACTAGCAGGAACCTCCTGGATAATGGGACTAGTAGGACCTTCCTGGATAATGGGACTAGCAGGACCCTCCTGGATAATGGGACTACCAGGACCCTTCTTGATAATGGGACACTAGCAGGACCCTCCTGCACAATGGGACTAGCAGGACCCTCCTGGATAATGGGACACTAGCAGGACCCTCCTGGACAATAGGACTAGCAGGACCCTCCTGGATAATGGGACTAGCAGGACCCTCTTGGATAATGGGATTAGCAAGACCCTCCTAGATAATGGGACACTAGCAGGACCCTCCTAGATAATGGGACTAGCAGGACCCTCACGGATAATGGGACTAGCAGGACCCTCATGGATAATGGGACACTAGCAGGACCCTCCTGGATAATGGGACACTAGCAGGACCCTCCTGGATAATGGGACTAGCAGGACCCTCCTGGATAATGGGACACTAGCAGGACCCTCCTGGATAATGGGACACTAGAAGGACCCTCCTGGATAATGGGACTAGCAGGATCCTTCTAAACAATGAAATTTAAAGTAGCAGGACCCTCATAAACAATGAGAATTAGTATAGCAGGACCCTCCTGGACAATGAGATTTAGTTAGCAGGACTCTCCTAAATAATGGGATTAGCAGGACTCTCCTAAATAATGGGATTAGCAGGACCCTCATGGACAATGGAATTAGCAGGACCCTCCTGGACAATGGAATTAGCAGGACCCTCCTACGTAATGAGATTCAGTTACTTTCTCCCATGATAAGCATTTCCTAGTCTGAGTTTATTTTTTTAATTTACATTTGCTAATAACTCACAAAAAATTTCCAGTGAAAACTGGGGTAAAAAAATTGTTTATTTCTTTTGTTTGTGATGGTTTTCAAGTTTCTTCAAGCGAAACATGGATTTGAAATTCAAGAACAAAGTTTCAACTATTTTCAAAATGAACAATCTCATGATAGCCAGAATCAACTTCTTCAATGCATGTAGCAACCTGACTTCCTGACATTTATTTCTATTGAACTTCTGATCAAGAAAACATGCAGTCATTCAAGAACATATTCAAATTGTCATTTTGAAGAGTGCCAAAAACTCACTCTAAGTGGCAAGTTAAGCATCAAATTCATTCAAGATCAAGATATTCACCAAAATCAAGGTAATATCTCAAATTCAAGACTCAAGAGAAGCTGCATAGAGAGGAGCTTGTACTTTTATTTTCCTTTTGACTATTAGCTTTCATTTTTTTTATGTAAGGATAGGAGCCGCGACCTGGATCCTTGATGAAACCTCACTCAACTTCCAACTCTTCACCTCATCTCCTTGAACTACACATGGCCTGATTCCCTTATAACCCGGGATATGTAGGTTGTCCAAAACTAGGAATCGATCGCATATTTTTCTTTCAAATAAGAGTCTGGTCAAAACTTGTCACCTTTTCTACTTCTTTGTCTGCAAACTCTTCGTGTTTTCAGTCAAAGAGGGGCAAACTGTAGACACATAATTTTTTACCGAACTTGATGTTTTACATAAATTTTAGTGGTTAAATATTTCTTTTACGTTTAAATTAAATATTTTGGTTTTATCATATTTTAGTAAGTTTAGTGTAAAAATATTTGAAAAACCACAAAAATAGAGTCATGTTTTAAGTTAAGTTTTGTTTTCAATTTATTCAAAAGAGAAGAAAATGTTCAAAAAATGTATGTTTTCTTTTAAAATATATTTAATAAATAAACTAGTATTTCTTAATTATATTTTTAATTAACTATTTAATTTTTATTATGTTTATATTAATTTAAAATAATTAGTTAACATTTTTAATTATTATATTTTATTGTTATATATACCTACACATTACCCCACTACCCCAACTCCACTACATTACCCCTCACAACCTTTCTACCCCATGTACACCCACACACCCCATTTCCTATCCTACACGTACACCACCTACACAAACAAAATCAGCAACTACATCACACACACCATATATACAGACTCACAAAACCAAAAGAGGAAAAAAAATCAGAAAAAAACACAACACAATGCACGCACACAAAGAAAAAAAAATCAACAATTGCAAAACCAAAAAAAAAAACAAAAAAAAAATGCAGCAATGATAGAAAAAAGGAAGAGGAAAAATTAGCGAACAATCCCACAAACCAAAACAATCAACATCACTACAATCTGTACACACATTACACGAGAAAAAAAAAACGTCCCATTTTATTTTATTATCCTTTTAAAAATTCACCAACACATTCACATTTTTTCTTCCTTACCCATTTTTTTTCATATCATCACAAACACATATACCATCACAAACAACCTACAAAATTTTGTGGGTGTTCTAATAGAGCTTTGGTTAAGATTTTGCGGTATTCAACTTTACCTTATCTCTTTATTTAATTTATTCATGAAATTTGATGTAATTTTATGACAAGTTTTATTAAATTTTGTTTCATTCATGAATTTGATTGAAATGATTCATTTGTTAGTTGGTATATCTCTATTTCATGAATGAAGATAGCTTTAATTGATGATTATCTTTTTTTATTATTATTTATTTATTTATTAGTTGTGATCTCTTAAAAATGAACGGGTCATAACATTGTTCTTGTCTTGATTTAGATAATAATGATAAAGTAGGTATAGTTAGGCCAAAAATAAATATATAAATAAATTATTGTTGTTTTATTTTATCAAACAAAATATGAGATTTATTTTAACAATTCATTATAGTTTTGTTGTATTAGAAAGTGTATGCTTAGTTTTGACGCAAACTTTAAGAATAAAAAAAAAGATATCGAAATGATACAGAATTTATTTCTAGAAGTTTAGTATTTTACTTTATTTACTTTTTCTTTATAAGAAATAAATATTTTATTTTAATGTTAGACCGAACATTTAGGCACATTAAAAATATTTGTTTCAATTAAGAATGTGGTTGCGCATCTTTTTTGAGACAACTAAAATAAACTCAAGGATGCGATGATGCACCTTGCCCAATAATATAATTAACTTTTAGTAATTTAAAGTAGAGACTTATAAAAAAAAGATTATTTAGTGTGATGCAAAGAAGACAGTTATGTCTCTAAATGTCAAGACCAAAATACGATTACGCATCTAGGTCGAGATCGAATAAAAGTTCAACAAATAAACAATGGAAGCAATAATGTAGCCTATAAAATATATCCAAAAATATTTAAAAGTATAAGTCAATAAAAGCGACCGTGCTAGAACCACGGGACTCGAGAGATGCCTAATACCTTCCCCTCGGTCAATAGAATTCCTTATCCAAATTTCTAGTTCGCAGACCAAAATAAAGAGTCATTTCATTTTGATTAGGGATTAAAAAAAGGTGACTTGGAACACCATAACTCAATTCCAAGTGGCGACTCTGAAAAAATAAAATAAAATAATCCCTTAATCAATACCATAACTTAAATTGGAAAAACCCTTCCGCCGTGCGTGAAAAAGGGGTGTGACATCGCGGACGAAAGTTCTTTTAGTAGTGGATGCTGTAATGACCCTCCAGGTCATTTCTATGTACCCGCCTTCTTTTCGCCACTAAGAGCTTTCCTATAGCGACCCCAAGTCATTTATGACTTGCTGGCACTGACAGTTCGGTCGCCTAGTAGTTCATTTGGATTTTGTGCAGCTTTTCGTATTTTAGAGGCATTGAAGCTTGAAAAGTGACTTTTAGTCAGTTCATCAGCAAATCGGCCTCAGAACGGAATTCTGACAGTTTCATCAGCTCCGAAATTGTAAAATTAGGCTAGAAGCGTGGTTGACTCGAGTCCCGAGGCTTTCGGTGCGAGTTTAAAATATTTTTAGCGTTATAGCCTTGAAAACTGGCCAGCAGTTGACTTTGGTCAACATTCTTGGAAAACGTGTCCGAATGAAAATTTTGACTGCACGATTAGCCCCAGAATGTCGAGTTTGGTCTAGAACGACCTTTCGTTCGACTCCTGAGACCCTCAGACTCATTTCGAGCCCCTCGGTGGATTTTGTTTAAAAATGTCCTTTGGGAGTGGGACCTACTTTTTATCGAGATGACCTCTGATAGAAATTTCGACTGCGCCGTTGAGTCCAAAATGTCTAATTTAGTAGGATAGCATATATATTTTACTTTTATCGGGTTCCGAACGAATCCCAAGCACCCTGTCGGAGATTTTTTAAAGTTGGCATAAAAAAATCAGCTTTTCAGCTGATATATATAGCTGGTGTAGGCCAATTCAGCCTCGTTTCTCAACTTCAAACCTTCATAACTCTCTCATTTCAAGTACGATTTTAGTAATTCAAAGGTCCATCTTTTGGGGTTTTCGCAAGGAACGCGTTGGTGAGCTCGGAAACTGATTTGGGGGTCTCCGTTTGAGGTAAATTTCGTGAAATACCTGCTGTCACGACCCTTTTTGAGTGCTTGATTTTGGGAATTTTTGAGACTTGATAGCTCAGTCATTTTAGGTCGATCTCGGTGATTCTTGAGGCTATCTTGAGTGGTTTTTCGAGGAGAACGCGTTGGAGTTGTTAAAATTCGTATTTGAAACTACGTTGGAGGTTAGAATTATGTTTTAGCTGCTGCCATAGCTTATTTTCGAGCTCAATTTTTGGGAAATTTTGGAAGATGATTTCTTGGCCATTTTAGGTCCGAATTTGGTGATTCAAGAGCCTAGATTGTGTGTTTTTTTCGTGAGGATCGTCGTGATATGGTTGGTTTCAGCAGTTGGGCCCTCATTTCTGGTAATTTATTATAAATAGCAGCTGCCATTATTGTTCATTTTTAGCGTAATTTTGGGTTTTTCGTTGAATGTTCGTGTTGGGACTGTTTCGAGTACCGAATTGTGTTCCAATTTGGAACACAAGTTCGGGGAGCTGTTTAGAATCTATTTTTGGGGTTTATTCCAGAATTTCCGGCTCTGGTCCCACTTTCCGCATTTTTGATCTCGAAATTGGTCCGCCTCCGTTTCCTGCGAATGTAGTGTCTAAACAACCGTAACGACGTTGTGATTCTATTTTTGACAGCACGACAGCGATCCGAGGCCGTTCGGAAAGGAAAAGCTCCGGCGGATTAGTTTGGAGCGCGCATGTTCGGCCTACGATAGGCTACAACTTCCCTTTTCTTTTAGATTGAGTCTGAATGTGTGAGCGTATGTGGATTTGCATGAATATTGGGGCGGGGAACTAGATTAGCATGCTATGTTCGATAAAATTCATATTTAGGCTGTCTCCGGGTTTAGCGGGTACTTGAATTGTTATATTTGATCATCATTGCTTCCTTGTTTGGCCTGGTTTTGACTTATGAGTTATATTGGACCATGTTTGGCCTTAGTCTAGACTTAGACTAGTGATGCCATAGACTCACGATTGTTCAAGAGCCGATAGATTATATTATTTTCACCTCGGTGTGACTTTGAGCGGCGTCGGTCCTGGTAGACTGATATAGCTGACTTGGGTCTGATAGAGTTGAGCCTTAGCTCGACAGTGACTCAGTTGTGGGGCCTAAACATCCATAATTCCCGTATGATCCTAACTTTCTGCATTTCTGACCGCCCTTTGGGCCCGTTTGGTGATACATACGGCTTCAGTTAGGTTATCTTGTCACTGTGAGATGGTTAGAGGATATAGAAAATGGTTACGAAGAGTTTCCCATGACTTTTAGATGCGGGAATCCTTGGATGACTTATTTGGAAGCTTCACGCTACCGTGGTAACTTAACAAGAGGTTTCACCTGCGGTTCGAGGTTCGGGCTCTATTCTGCCTTTTGCTGTTTTTTTACCCTCCTATAATGGAGTCGACATACAGATTCCCCCCCCCCCCGGGTTATATCACTTTATCTACAGGTAGTCGACATCCGCAGTTCGAGGTTCGGGATCTGTGCTATCCCTTGCAGAGTTCGACTCTATCATCGTATCTATTATAGGCAAACTCACCCGCGGTTTGAGGTCCAGACTCTGTGTTCACTTTCTTTCATAGCTCGAGAATACTAACATTTTTATAATGCTTCGGGTTTACAAATCTCCTCTAGTCTTAGTTTAGCTTTTCTGTGTATCTGTCGGGCTTATGGGGGTC
>JAJOOS010004834.1:0-18408 GCA_029582725.1 Solanum chiquidenum
ATATTTTCGTTCCCCTCTCCCAGATCTCGCTCTCTCACTCGCCTCTCTCACTTTATACAAAAACGCAAATGTATAAAATGCGTGAAAATTGTATATATACATATATTTTTGTTTCCCTCTCTCCCCTCTCCCAGATCTCGCTCGCCTCTCTCACTTTATACAATTGATCTTTTTATATATGTATAACAAAGCAGATTATACAACTGCTTTCTTTTGTATATGTATAGCGAAATATACATATTTATGTTTACTATAGAGCGCAATTATGCAAACTTTGTTATAACATACAAATATGAATTTTGTGTTTGCTATATGTGAAAGTTGCTCTAAAATCTATATGCCTGTGATCGGGCCGGACCCCTATAAATAGCAAAAGTTTAATATACAAACTGTATTTTTAATTGATTTTAGTTATTATTTTATAAAGTTGTATTTTTCATAATTTTAATTTTCTTCAGTAAAATAATTTACTTTTTGAAATAATAATTTAGTACATCTTCTTGCAAAAGGAAAAAAAGAAGATATGGAAGTTTAATTCATTGCATGAAGCAAAATAATTTTCTGATTAACCCCAAAGGAAAATATCTAGAAGGATAAGTTTTTTTTAAAAAAAAATCATGAAAGGTGAAAAACGTGCTAAGTCAAATTTGTGTTGGAAAATAAGTCAAAAATTGTGAATTTTATTAATATAAATATGCAATCTAACAATGGAAAAAAGAATTGATAAAAAAAAGGTGAATAATGTTTTATTGATAATTATGACGCATTAACTTTTCTAAGCAAGTCATAATTCGTTTTAGCAGGAGAATTACTTTATTTAGGTAGACATATATGCCTTTCATGTTGAGAAAAATATAGCTTTCATTAGGTAAAATAAAGTAAAATTTTCCAAAGTGAAGAGGACTTATTAGCTATTTGATTTGATTTTTTCTAGAAAATCTACTTCTCTAATTGATAACAAACCAAAAATATATGAATAAAATATAACATAAAAAATGGTAAGAAGGAAGTCCTCATTGTATTCTCATGGCAAGTTATAGAATTAACGATGAAAGAATTTTGCATTATCGTGGTTAAATACATAATTATTCCTAAAAAAAAATCAAATTATTTTCACTAAATAAAAATCAAATTCTTTTCACTAAATTTGTAGAAGGTATTTTTTAAAAATAAATGCATGTTATTTTGAATATAAAAAATCAAATAATGTATAATAAATAATTTCAAAATAATTAAGTAAAGCCAGTATTACTAATGTTAATATTAGTAATACATCATATTTAACATTATTTTTATGCAGCTTGTTGAACGAACGCTCATTTCATGATTACTTCTTCAATATTCAACTCCTTATCTCAAACTTTTTCTTTCTCATTTTAATTATTGTTTTAATTCTTTTCATGCCTATTAAAAAAATAAATACTAGATATAGTTTACTAAGTTATTCCTATTTATTGAATGTTTTTTATTTTTTGAAAATTTAAGCAGTATTAAAAATAATGCTTCTTTAATATTACGATATAATAGGAAATGTTTGTCAACTTTACTCTTGAATTTTAAAGTAAAACTATTTTGGGATTATTATTTTAAGTTAAAATGAGACGGAGTAAGTCTAAATTTCTTCCGATGTCAAAAAGTGATTAATAAGAATATGTACCATATGTAAAAGGAAAAACTCAAAAAAAAAATTATTATTTTTTCTAACAAGAAAGAAAAAGTTAAAATTACCGTTAAAATGGAACGAGGAAGTATATCTAAAATATAAAAATAGATTGAGGAGATTCAATGAATATTTATGAGATCCTTCATAAATCTCTCCTACCATCCAAAATTGGTAAAAATCAACAACCTTTCATAATTAACCCCAAGCTTTAGTCACCAACAAACCACCCAATATTTACTCACACTTTCAAAAACACAAAAGCCTTAAATGACTTTTCCCCAAATCAAGAAACTCCCCTCATTAAAATAACTTTTATGAAATAAACTATACTTAACTTCATGGCCTTTGTTTTTTTTTCCACCTATCAATGCATTAACCAACTACCTCACACTATCCACAATCAGACAAAAGCCAACTCTTCCCAAGTTGAAATATACTCTAGGTTCCAAAATAAGGTAACTCAATAAACTAAATCTCATATTTATAATTTTACTTAATGTGTGTGAAATAAATTAAAATGACACTTACTTTAAAAGGAAAGAATACTAGTTAACGTACCAATTTGTCAACAAGTAATTGATCCCTCCATCCACTTATATAACTTGTTTATTATACTAAAAATAAATATCTTCCTTTACTTATCAAAATTGGAAAACTAAAAAATATTTATATCTACTTTATCCTTATTATTAAGAAATAATTATTTTTAATTCACATGTGAATAGAATGACTTAAAATAATTAATAGTAATATAATTAAATAATTATTTTTACAAGGTATGTCAAATCAAATATAAACAAACAAAGTAAATATGGATAGAAAGGAGTAGTATTTGTGAGCTTTTGCACTTTAATGGAGAAAAAAATTAGGGTTCTTTAATTTTTTACTCAAAGTTTGTTATACTTAGGTTAATCCATTTTTCATTAATTACACTCTTGTTTGACTATGTCCTTAATATACCTACCCCACCCCCAAAATTCAACCTCTTAGCTATTAGTCCACTTCCAATCTTTCATTATTCCTTTTTTTAAATTCTTCAAACCACATTCTTCTCCCTCCTCAAATTTAGTCTACACTCCAACCACACACACACTCTCTCTCTCTCTCTCTCTCTTTCTAATCACCCATTTCTTAATCAATCATCAATATTTTCTCTTCTAAAACTAAAAGGCAAAGAAACCCCACAAAGTTAAAAGAAAAGAAGAAAAAAAATACAATAATTACTTACTACTACCATTTTGTTCCAACAACAACCAGTCCCTCCAAGAAACCAGAAGATTCCCATAAATATAGGCTAAAGTTTCAATACCCTCATCTTCTTTTTTTTACTCTTTTTTGTTTGTTTGATGATACCAATACCCTCATCATCACCTTCATAGCCACCCTTTTTTCTTTATTTTGCTTCTTATCTCCATTTCCACTATCAACAACCAAAACTTCATTACAAGGGAAAACAACAAAAACAAAAAAGAAGAGACTTTTTCAAACCCTAACCCTCACCTTTTTCAAGAAAATCCAAGAGAATTTGGAGATTATCTTTGAAAACAAGAAATACCCAAGGTGGGTATTGCTCAAATATCCAAGATTTGGAAAGTGTAATGTCCCAAATGATGCACATTGACAATATCCCATCAACCCCAGGAAAGTTCAAGATGGAAAAGTCTCCTTACAATAGGCTAAGGATGCATTTTTCTCTAGCAAAGCTCACATTTTGGTCATTTGTATTCTTGGGGTTGATCTTTGTAATCTTCTACAGATCTCCAGCTTCTTCATCCCCTGTTTCTTCAGATCTCTCAAGAAGATCTCTCAGAACCAGCTCCTATGGTGGTCCTGCTTGGGAGAAGAGGATTAAAGCTTCAGCTAAAGTAAGGTCACGTAATGGTATTTCTGTATTGGTTACTGGTGCTGCTGGCTTTGTAGGAACTCATGTTTCAGTTGCTCTTAAACGCCGTGGCGATGGTGTATTGGGTTTGGATAATTTCAATGATTATTATGACCCTTCGCTCAAAAGAGCACGACAAGCGCTCTTAGAGCGAACAGGGGTGTATGTTGTTGAGGGTGATATCAATGATGCCACCCTCTTGAAGAAACTTTTTGATATTGTTCCATTTACTCATGTAATGCATTTAGCTGCACAAGCAGGTGTACGTTATGCCATGGAAAATCCTGGATCATATGTGCATAGTAATATTGCTGGTCTTGTTAATGTTCTTGAAATTTGCAAAAGTGTTAATCCTCAACCTGCTATTGTGTGGGCATCATCTAGTTCTGTATATGGATTGAATACTAAGGTACCCTTTTCAGAGAAGGATAGAACAGATCAGCCTGCTAGTCTTTATGCTGCAACTAAAAAGGCTGGTGAGGAAATTGCTCATACATATAATCATATATATGGGCTTTCATTAACTGGATTGAGATTTTTCACCGTTTACGGACCGTGGGGTAGGCCAGACATGGCTTACTTCTTTTTCACAAGGGATATCTTGAAGGGAAAATCGATTCCTATATTCGAGGCTGCTAATCATGGCACAGTAGCTAGGGATTTTACCTACATTGATGATATAGTGAAGGGATGTTTGGCAGCATTGGATACTGCTGAGAAGAGCACTGGAAGTGGTGGGAAGAAGAAAGGCGCTGCTCAACTGCGGGTGTTCAATTTAGGCAACACATCTCCTGTGCCAGTTTCAGATCTTGTCAGCATTTTGGAGAGGTTGCTAAAGGTGAAGGCCAAGAGATTGGTGATGAAGTTGCCAAGGAATGGGGATGTGCCCTTTACTCATGCCAATATAAGTTCAGCCCACAAGGAGCTTGGATATAAGCCTACGACGGATCTACAGACGGGGTTGAAGAAATTTGTTCGATGGTATCTCAATTACTATGGTAATGGAAAGAAGAGTGCCCAGTGATACATTCTTTGAATTGTGCGGTAGGATCATTCAATTCTTGTTCATTTTGATTCTATGATTGTTTTTTAACACATATCCGATCGATTGCCCCACTTTCTTGCTTTCTAAATCTTGATGATGCCATATATGGAGCACATCAGATCCCTCTGATGATGAAGTTTTGTGCTGGGCAATTTGATCTGTGTCAAATGGAACCTGAAACCAACTTTTATTACTTTTGGAATGTAATTGTTGTAGTTTGTTCAATTTAGGATTCACGACTGATAGACCACTGCTGATTGATGGACAGCGGATGTATCATCTTTATTAAGTTCTAATAAGAGTAGCACATGATAGTTCCACATTTGATTTCTTGCATAGATTTGTTTGGTTAGGACATTTCTGAGATCATCCTTTTACATGAATGTTGAGGTTGTATATTTCTTATTTTGACGGTTAAACAAGATTCCGTACTTTGTGATTCAGTATTTTGTGGTTTATTACTGGAAGTTGATTATTTAGATTCGTTATAATAGATTATTTCTGTTGTTCTTTTCCCTGTTTGTTATTTCTTTATGAATGAAAGGAAGGCAAGGAATAAGAAGCACCGTTAGAAACTGACAGTTAAGAAGCCTGAAGAGAACCCCGCAATGCTCCAGCTCCTCTAGGTTCTATGTTTCCTTTCCTTGAGTATGTGAGACGCTAGCGTTTAACCAGAAAACTAGTTAGTATAGGATCAAGGAGACATACTTTGCCTTTCATCTTCTTATACCTTTACATTTTATGTCTGCAAGCTAAGAATGATTCCTCCCTTCTGGAGACAGTCTTCAGAAGTAAAATGCAAACACTAACATCAAGAAGTGTGCTATATCAATGAACAACTAGTCTTTTTTGGAAATTAGCTTCTACAGTCTTTCTTATGTTGATACTGTGATGGCTCATACAAACTATCTGGTCCATCTTTACCTTCCGATTTAGAAGTGAATTTATTGTGTAAATGTCCATTTCATTGACTATTTGGGTAGTTACAGCACTATTTCAGTTTGAAGAAGTAGCAATACTATAGAATGGTTCTGAATGTGCTTCTCTTAGAATTACTAGTTGCTGAGACTAATCCTAATTAGATATTATCATCAACTTAAGTTTTAGAAAGTTGCACTTCTGGTTTATGTGACGGGATGGATCAAGATGCTGATGCAGTAATGTAAATTTCTGATCTTTCATCTGTCAAATATAAAATGAGAATTTCCGAATTGGGCACTGAGGTGTGAAAGCGTGAGTGCTCATTTACCTCTTCAATAAGTGGGAACTAAAATAGGATAGCTAAATTTCTGGTCCTTTCATGAGGTTTATGTTGTATTAGAATTCATCTGAAATTGGTTTTGATCCATTTCATTTCATTAGATATCTAAGGTTGAACACTATAGTGGAAGCTATCCCCATATTTCATTCTGTTTCTAAGCATATGTACAAACAATTGGGAGTTGCGATCCTCTTGGAGCCCGTGTCGAGAGCTTTTCTTGGATTTCATTTTCTTTCCATTTTAAACATTTGAAAATAACTTAGCATTTTTGGCATCTGTAGCAATGTACAGAAAAGTTTGTGCATCTTTCACATTGTCATTGTTCTTGATATTCAGTTTGCGGATCATGTCTAATTGCATGAGTTCTCGTTTAGCAGCCTGAATATTAAGAAAAGTATATCATAAACTGGAGCATCTTGTTTTCAGTCTGAGAAGTTCATTAGTTAAAATGCACTTCAACCAAAAGACTTTATACTGGTAGTTTCTGTTTCCACTAGTAGGATGAAATTTTGACAGTTACGAGGACAAAGAGTTTGCATTCTTATCTATTTTATTGTATGATTGCCTCTGTATTCTAAAAACGAGTTCGAGTTGGGTGTTTGGACGGTATTTGATGCAAGGTTAATATGAAATGATTAAAGTTGTTCAAGGAATTCCCAGAATTGCTTTGAAGTTATTTATGGACATATCCTTCAGTTTGAAAAAAAAAGAAAGAAGGCGAAGTTTGTGACAGTTATCTTAATATTTCACCAATACCAGTATTTGCGAATATTGAAATTCAACATCTTAAATAGGGACTCATGCATTCACTCAATCGGGAACAATTATTAGCTTGTGGGATGCTTTTGCCAGTATTATTTTCTTTGATTGAAAGGATTATTTTCTGCTATCTTCCATCACAAGCATTTGAATAATCTGCCTGTATTCTGAACCCTTCACCTTGAATATAAAAACCTGACATGAGACTAGATTTCACTACATTATAGGGGGAAATACACAAGATCATGAATCCAATCACAATAAATGTTTTAAGACACCACTACTCCCTTATTCCTCCTGGGAACAGAGTGCAAGGGAGTAAGAAGAAAAACAGATGTTAAGGGGAGAGGAAGAGTGAAAAAACGACATATTCTATAATGACAAAGGTTTTCTATCTGGCCATGACTCCAATTTTTGGAAGTACTTCACTGGCACCACTCCATCAATACCCTCTGTCAAGATAACTCTGTTTTCAGAGATATAAAGCTTCATCCCAGCTGAAGCAATGCAAGAAAACTGTGAGAAACAGCAAAAAAGTAGGATTTTCAAATATTCATTACTTTAGCACACATATCAACTTCTGAATATACTTTATTTCGTGATTAGTGTTTGAATCTAAATAAAGAACATAGAAATAAGCCAAGACTTCACTTTGAGAAAAGAATATTCTTTCTTGATAACTTACTTTTTGAAAACCTATTATAAGCTACAATATGTTTGATCGCCAACTTATACTTTAATTCATTCCATTTTATTGGAATTTTCATAATACTTTAGAGAAACTCGACTAGAATTCGACAAATCAAAACCAATTACCTTCCAAAGCTTTTCTCACGTCAAGAAAGATGAGGACATTAACATCTCGCCTCATTCCTGTTCAATAACAAAGAATATTTAGTCACCCAAGCAAACCAAGACTGTTGAAGTTCAGGTAAATTGGCTACAGGCTGCTGATAGAGGAAGATACTGAAGGTCAAAGATGAACTACAACCCGTAAGTTTACACATGGAGATCAGAAAGCCCAATATCTAAGAAATTGCAGGGAATGATTCTTAAAAGTACCATGTCAGGATTCTACTAGATCAACAACTGTATCTTTGATGATCCAGTTGGGAAAATTTGTGTGGAACGGGGATTATACATGCCATGAGAAAAACATTCAGAGTCGATGGATTTATGACAGTAGCGTAAATAGTGAAAATGGCAATAGATTTAAGATCCTGTAACGTATCTTACCACTAATTACTTCGCCGTCTGTTGGCAAGCCACATGAGAAATGAACATGTAACCTTTTCATGCGTTTGAGCCCATGCTCCAAAATTGATTCCAAATTCTTCTTGTAAGTGCCATGTACACAAACTGCACATTGCCACAAATGAAAACCACAACTTCAAATATGGAGAAAGAAATTTTTTAAGGACACAGGGAGACATTGATGCAAAAATTGTTCTTCAGCACCAGACAAGGAACTGATCTCATATTATATACATAACTATCTATTGAGGTCAAGATAGTTATTAACGCTAATACTCAGCTTTTAGTACATTATCCTGAAATGAAATTTATTTTTGGTAGCTGTTATTGCATTGTAAAAAGGCACGATCTTTTCAGGATAACTGTCACCAATTTGAGATTTTGTCATATAAGTTGGGGTCGAAGGAAGATCTAATATCATTCTTTCAGCCCAAATCTGTGATATTTTGCAAGTCTATTTCAAGGAAAAATATCAATTGTAATATTTTCATAACATTGTTAAGTCACTAAAAGTTTAACTGTATTCACAGTCCTAACTAACTGTGTTGAATTTTGTTCCAAAATTGGTCAAGAGTTGACCGTCAGATCTGAAAATCACAGATAGAGGGAATAAATTTTACACTAATCTGAAAATCACAGATAGAGGGAATAAATTTTACACTAATGAGACACAAGAATCAACAACTTGCTACTAGCATTTAGTTCAAATATGCTTCTTCTATCAAAGTTGATCCTGAAAGATACTACTTATAAAGGATTTGAGGTTGCTAGAATGACAGTAATCTTAGGAGAAGAAAAATCATAGAAATCAAGAGCATTGGATAAAGAGAGGAGCTATCATCTGGGAATGGATAGATATAGCCATTTCCTTGAAAAAAAATATAATATCACGGTTAAAACAAGATAGCCTCTTTGCCAATTCCCTGTAGATTTGTATTGCTTCATGTGACTCTCAACAAAAAAGCTCAACCCCAATGCATCATCTCTTAGCAGGGAAGATTTTAAAAACGCCTTTTATATTTAGTTAAAGTTCCCCAAAATGTTTATGAAGCTTTTTAGGTATTCACTTTCAATACTCGGGCCATGACCAAACATGTTTTCCTTTTCTTTTTCTCTTTGCCTTTTTTGGATCCTCTGACCCTGTCAACCACATGTTGCTGAACAGGATGCTTAAAATGTATAAAACAGTTTACATCATAGCTCAGACAGACTCAAAATTAGAGTAATTTTTCATTACTCCAACTAGTAGTGTTTATAAGTTATTAAATGCACAAAATTATCTTACCTGGAACTTCATCAGCTGAAAGGATCGGTTTCAATAAGCTTTCAGTTTCAACTATCTGTAAAGTGGAAAACAAATATTCTTCAGCTACTAATGATACTGCTAATTTGTGAGCCGAATATCATTCATTGGATGTCTGATTACAATAGTTTTTCATACAAGGGCAAAACATGTATCACAATGGTCTGCATATCATGAGCCTTTCAATCATGAAAAGATGGAAATTGGAATTTTAAAAGCAGGATAACACACGCATGCACTGAGAATCTCATAATAGTGTTTCATTGCTAATAAAATTACTAGCCAAAAGATGCATATTTAAATGTCTACATGCATTTACTTTCTTTACTGTTGTCTCGTTTGGGTATGTGTCAAATAAGGGTGTAAATGCTTGCATTAAATGAAATATACTTAGAGATATAAAAAACACTCAACTAATGTGCTTTCAAACGTGCACGAACAATATAAAATCCGTGTTCGATCTCTCACATTCCAGTCTTCCATTCTCCCCCTCTCTTTCATTTCCAATTATGTTGAGAATTTACTTCTTCATTCATCAGAATTTCATCCAACTATAGTGGATGTACCCTTTAGAGATTCCTCCACTCCGAATGCCATGACTTATTGATAGACTAATCCAACTAATTTCCATCTGAAATATACAAGGAAATAACATTACTCCACTTTACGGAGGAAAAAGTACCTTTACTGTATGGCCTTGGTTGGCACGTATCAGAAGCTCTCCATTTTCTTCCAAAAGGCCGAATCTTTGCTTGTTATCCTTCCGTACGGCCTATAAGAAAGCATACAAAAAGAACATATATGTAGAACAGAAATCTCAAATAAAATAAAAGGGAGCAATCAACTCAATTGTGAGTTGTGACAATGAAAAGACAGACATTGTCAAATTTCCAGCTAGGATAGAAGGTACCAATCCTTTTCAAATAAATTAACTCAAAAATGTTTTGCAATCCAAATAAGAAGCAAATCAGACTTTTCATCAACCTCATACAAGACACAGAGGCAACAAATTAAAGGAGCACAAAAGGCTTCACATAACTAACCTCTTTGACATCATCAACTGTGTGTGACCTCAATGGGACATTTGCAAATGTTTTTAAGTTCAACTTTAACAGATCTTGCACCTTCACATACCCATCATTCCTCATATTCAAGTTTAGCTCAGAGGCCATGTGCCGCAAAATGCGTGTCCTGAGGATAAACAACATTGCAGAATATTCCACAAATCATATTTTCTTTTATAAGAGAACTTAGAAAGTTCAAGGCAAGTGACACTTGGTTCTCGGCTAACTATAATTCCAAACACTACAACACATACATATCGTTACTACCCTTAAGCCTGGAACTAATCACTTCCACTGATCATCATGGCTAGAAACTATTTTTCTACTTATTATGTTTTTCATTTCTTAACTCTCCCCTACCCCTGATTGAGTTACGCAAAACAATGTCAGTCCCAAACCAGGAAAAAAGGACGAGGGTGATTGTAAGTTTAAGCCCAAAATAATCAACCTATGAATTATTATTAATCTTTGAGCAATGAAGGCCTGAAATAAACCAAAATGGGCAGAGAGGATTTATACAGCCATAGCGAACAAATTGGGATTGAGTACACATTTGATGACTGATTGATTAAATTTTCTTATACTATCATGCGTCTCACATAAAAACCTACACATAGAATTCATATAGCTTACCCAACTAATTTCGAATTGAGGCGTAGTTGATATGATTGATTACCATAGGTCACATGATAAAAATTAGATCAAATACAAATAGCCTGAAAAGAGAAAAAGATAGATACATACAATAGTCTACCAAGAGCATCAATTTTATCTTTGCCGGAGCTTCCAGCACCACCGCCACGGCCCCCTGATCTTTCTTTATTATCCCTCGTGTCCAGTCCTCTTCCTCTACCACCGCTGTCATTGATTCAAAATCAAAATTTTCCAATTAAAGATTGAAACTTTACAGAGAAATCAGCAAGAAAGAAGATCTTTTGTTTTACCTTCGATTGGAATGAGAAAAGGCAGAGTAGGATGAGGATGAAGGTTTGTGGAAACCAGTGTTGTCCATTGAAGCAGGGAAACGAGGAAGCAAAGAAGAAGAGAGGAAGGATGTGAAAGGAAGAAAAAGAAGGCGGCAACGTACTAGTCGGAAACTGACCAGAAAAGTGAACATGGAATCAGAAATTGCGTTAAGCTCCAATTACATGGATCTTTCCATATAAAATTCAATTATGTCTAAACAAATATAATCTAATTGAAATATCCGAACTAATTTTTTAATTGACCAATAAAAAGCAATAACTCAAAGGGCTTTAGCTATTAATCTAATTAAATTTAACTATATGATAAAATAGGCAAAGACTTTATTTTAAAATTAAAGAACAAAGATAGGCGAGATGATCTTTTATTAACACAAAAATTTTAAGTGATAAAGTAATAAGACAAGTTAAACTTATTTTTTACTCCCTCCGTCTCATTTTATATGATGTATTTTGATTTGGTACAAACTTTAAGAAAAATGGAAAGACTTTTAAAATTTGTGGTCTAAAATGAATGATAGAAATTTGTGTGGTTGTAAATCATTTAATTAAGGGTAAAAAAGACATTTTATAGACAAATTGTTACTTAAAATAAAAATGTGTCATTCTTTTTTAGACTGACTAAAAAGGAAAGTAAGTCATATAAATTGGAACGGAGGGAGTATTAAATAAAAGGGGGAAAAAACACAGATATGAAGACACCAGATCAAACTCGTGAACAAAACAACTGAAACCACAACATACAAGCTAGATAGAGATGGGAGAAACCAAAAATTGATATCTTTGAGCATAAAAGGGTGAAAAATCAAAGCTTCTCAACAGATCCGAATCTATTTTTTTGTCATCAAATTGGGCCAAAAACCAATTTTAATTATAAATTACCTGGGTGATTGTTGAAATTTTAAGTAGACAATGGAAGAAATAATAGAGGAAGAAAAGAAATAATTGTTCACTTGATATTATGATCAACAATTACAAACTACAGGAAGAAGAAACAGAGGGTGAAGGAAAAAGTTGAAAGATGAATGGAGAAGGGAAAATTGAAAGAGAGCAGAAAATATCAATTACGAAATACCTGAAATTACAGGACACTTTGAGATGAAGAGAGACGTTTGAAATTCTATAGCCAAAAATCAGGTGGAGCAATATTGAGAATAGGGTAGCAACCTCTAGAAATTTAGTTTGTATGTGAATAAAAATTATTTTTTAGCGTAGAGTTTCTTTTCTCTTTAGTAGAATGAGCTTTACCGCCGCACTTGAGAGTTGTATGTTACAATAAAAGAAAAAAATTGTACAAAATTTATGCTAATGTTCGTTCTTATACGACTAACTCTAGATGTGCCGTTGTTTTCTTCATATCGTCGATATGCTTCTTTTTACAGTTGTCCTCGTTGTTTTCAAAAGTTAGTCCTACAGATGTTTTGCAATTAATAATCAAAGCTTCACAACATCCTCTGACAATTAAATTGCCAAGTATTTTGAAGAACTTGGAACATCTTCTCTAATATCATCAGAATTCGAAAATCAAACGCCAACAGAGAGAATCCTAACATTAGCACTAGATCGAATGATAAATGAGCAAGTCAAAACATCCAATTGACTTCATTTGTTAAGGACAAGACAGACAAGGACACATAATTATCTTGTTTCAGCAAAAGCAAAATTCCAATTCCAATCAGTGTTTGGCGCAATTCCATCCTTAGTTGTACGAGGCACAATTACTAAGCCTATTTCCAAAACTTTAATAACCACGGAAATTGACAGCAGCTATATAAGTACACAATTAAGTAATTAGAGAATTGGATGCAAATTTAAAGTAGGAAATGTTCCCCTTATCATCTCTCATAAAACAAAATTTGTTCCATTCATAGTTTCAAACAACTCGGCCATACAAAAACAACTTAAGTCTGTAATTTTGTAGATGGGACTTGACCAAGAAACTTGTAATCCCAATCCATGATCTTCTCTAAGCCACAAGAGTACTCGCGGTGGTAGACTCACTGCAAGGCAAAAATTGACCTTAGTACTGCAATTCACTGGATTGTATAGAATTTAATGGAAAAAGAGGAAGAGGGGTGAATGAAGTAAAAAAACCTTAGTAGATTCACAAAATAGAAGCATAATTTAACAGACATAACTAAAGAGCAACTATAAACACAAACTGCAATTACAATTTCAAAAAGGTGTCCTCCACACTAGTGAAAAGTAAAAATAAATACTGTGATGTTGAATTCATGTTGCACATAACACCAATGAAGTAGCCAAAGGGGAAGCATAAAGTGGTTTCCAATGGAACAATACAAGTCCCCAAAATAGACTTAATCCACCAGTTCAATTCATAGACCTACATAGCTCGTTTGGTGGAACAATGAAAAGTTTCCAGCTAGTAATGTTCCCTAAGACAGTTATTTAACATGCCTGGGTGTAAACAAGTTATTTCAGAACAAAATTTTAACTTGCACACGTGAACTTGTAACACATGCTAAACAAAAATGAAATGTGTTCTAGATGATTATACCAGAAACAGTTCACCACAAAGTAAAATAGGCAAGAAGAGTTAATAAAACATGCAAAACAAAAATGAAATGTGTGCTAGATGATTGAAGCAGTTCACCACCAAGAAAAATATGTAAGAATGAACTTACTACTTCCAAACTGGTGGAAGCTTCTTTGTTTTCTTATAGTAGCGAGCAAGTCGATGAATCCTGCTCTCAACAAGAATCAATCTAAACTTGGAGTCCTTGTCTTTCCTGTTCCTCTCAAGATGCTTCCTGATTGCCACTGCTTTCTTGATAAGGTGGTAGAGATCCTCGGGAATCTCAGGAGCAAGTCCTAATTCGAAACATCAATAGGTTAAACAAGCACTATTTTAGAAAAGCAATGTCAAAGGAGCAACTTAAATACACAAATAGACAAACAAGTACCATGAGCCTTCAAAATTCTGAGAATCTTGCTACCAGTAACACTCTTCACCTGAGCAATCCCATGAGAATCACGAAGAATAACACCAATTTGAGAAGGTGTCAAACCTTTTTTGGCAAACTTGCAGATGTTATCCTCAACCTGGAGCAAAAGATAGTACTGTCACTATAGAAAACCTTAATGACTGGATCACATTTCAATGGAGCGTAACAGCATCAGTTGGGTACCTCCAACAACCCATCTTTAAAAAAGCCAAGTGACATTTACTGTGCCACGTAAAAGAGGCATAGTTAGGAAACACAATCCCCAAAACAAGGTACAGCCACATTGTCTTTCTTTAAGAGAATACATCACACTACGCATACTGGGCAAAATTTAAAAACTAGAGCTTGAAAAAGGAAAGGCAAATGTAGTTACATTCCAAAGTGCACAATGTATGTACAGTTACACATTGAGGTCCAATCTTCTAACGAAATCATCACCAGAAGAAACTGGATATTCAAATTCTTGAAACATATATTAATCAATCAAACAACTATCAGCAATGTGAACATTTGATCTATTAACGTATTCTATCTTTGTGGTGGCGATCAATAAGGGAAAACTAGGATTCAAACAAGGCATCGCTGCAAATTTCTACATTTTTCTTATTATTTAATTAACTATACATGTGATAGAAACAAGAGAAATATAGCTAATAAGCAAGTAATTCCTTACATCAGGAGCAGAGATTTTCAGCCAACTTGGTGGAGTCCTCTTGTATGGAAGAGCTGAAGCTGAAATACCCTTACTGAGCAACAAAAAAAAGGATTGAAAATTATCAGTATAAATGTAGAATGAACAAAATAAAGATAAACAGGAAGAAAGAGTAGACGAACCCTCGACTGTGCATACGACCCATGGTGGCTGTTCGGCGGTGTGACGGTGGCTGCCGCGCTCCGGTTGGCTGTAAGTAGCAGCGAAATCTCTAAATTGACAAACTGAAGGGGGGTTAGGGTTTTCCCTATATATAGCTTCTTTATTTGCACTGAGATCCTTTGGTTTTTAGGATGACTTACATATCACACCCCTTATGTTAAGTGATTTTCAAGAACCCAAAAAAAAGAAAAACTCATCTCAACCTTTTTAGTTTTTAACATTACACTTTTGAATATAAGCATATGTCTATAAGATTTACCTATTGTTAACTAGAAATTTGAAATTAATATTTGAAAAGAACTAGGTCTTAATCATATTGATTTTGAAATTTGTATATTTTGCGTAATTTGGTTGAGTACTTTTTAACGAGATATTTATTTATAAGTTTTTTTTTGCTCCGCTTAAACTTGTTCCTCTCAAAGATTTATTTTAATGATAAACTTTATAGGAATCAAATGATCTTGTTTGATAAAATACCAATAAGTTATAAGTCTCTGTATTTCTTTCATTACAATATTTAAAACGAATTTCTGCATAACAAATTTAATTTCTTTAGTTTTATGATATAGATATTGATGATAGTTACATTAATAATGACAATACCAACACTAGTAATAATTTTGAATTAATTGGTTAATTGTGATGATACTTGATTTTTAAGTTAAAATGTTAGTCAGAAACCTTTAATATCTTAGAACGAAAGGCCAATTCAAAGAGGCTCTTGGTGGAAAAAACTGTTGGGCCATTGAATCCAGCCCAGTACAGTGAAGTAGGGTTGGGCTAAACCTTGGGCCCTTCAAAAGTGAGGCTATATTAAGCCCACTCATTTGGCCCACCAACCTTCATGATTGAGTCATTGTTGCATCAATAATTTTGAATTGTTATGTTGTAGGGTATCCTGACATTTTTTTTTAATCTTTCATACCCCAAAAAATAGTGTTTCATTTTGTACCTATTCACATTTGTTATAAACTAAGATATTTTTATTAGGAAAAATATCAAATTTACCCTTAGCATCATTCAAAAACAAACAATTTCGAACTTCGTTATTTTTCGTTTCTTATTTAATTAAAAAAAATCAATTTTCGTCTTCAATCTATAGCAGCGTTCAACTTAAGAGTGACTATGTGCAGTTTTTTTTTCTTTAGCGAATTTGGACTTGTGGAGTTCAGTGTTCACAATTTTCACGCTGAAAATATGGATGGAAAATTCTAAGTTAAGTACTTACCTTATTTTCTTGTTAAAGAATTCTATTATTTTCCATAAATATAATTACAAAGGCAAATATATATGGGAGTTGTTTGAATTTATGAATGAACCAAAAAATGTAAGTTGAGTACAAAATTAACCAATTTTGAACAATACATGAATAAATTTAAATCTTTTTCCTTTAATACTACTACTACTCTATTGTTTTGTCCAACAACCAAAACAAAACTAGAGATACCATACAAAATTCTTTAGCTCCCCAAAAAAGGAAAATACATAAAAAAAAAAAAAAAAAACCTCTGAACTTGGCAGCAAAACTTACTTTAACACTTAAACTATACGAGCGTTTATTTACTTCCCTAATTTCATTTCGTGTGAATTTAATACCATCATAACGGATGACGTGGCAAAAGAAGAAAAGAATTTATTTTTAAAAAAAAGTAATGGTCCCACTTTTGTATGTATAAATGAGCCTTTTCTGAAAGTTCGATGACATATTTGAGCCTTTTCCCTATATAGAATATGATTTTGTTAATTGCCAAAAAAAAAGTTAAGTATTAGAACTTGATTAGTATATAAAAATAAAAAAAATGAAGAACACCGACAATCGACAATGGCTGTAAATGACGTTGAGTATTGCAAAAAAAATCACTAGTAGTGACTTCAATTTTTCTTAAACTAATTAAGAACTAAAGATTAACTAGTATTTAAATATTCTGAAAAGGAAAGAAAGAAATGAATTTAAAAATTCAAAAATCAAATTTTAGAGAATTTCCAATATGGTTATGACGTGGCGCTTATGTGGTTTTGATGTGTCAATAACGTGGCGCTTATGTGGTTTTGATGTGTCAATAACGTGGCGCGTGTGTAATACACTTGCTAACTTGAGATTGGTATTATATTTTTAGGATGGTATTAATTCACTTCAAATATATTAAGAGAGTATTTAAATATTTGTATAATTTAAGTGTTAAAGTAAGTTTTGCTGTCAAGTTCGAGAGGATTTTATGGGGGGATTTTTATGGGTTTTTTCCCCCCCAAATAAAGGAAGTATCATAATTTTTCCCAACTGTGAATCCACATGAGAGGACGGCTGACAAAAAGTAAAAATAGAGGTAATGGAGATTGCTGTACAATAACCATTATTGTGTTTCTTCTAGGTCATAGGTCACATCTTAATTTCATTTGAATTAGGAGTAATATATACTGTAGTTCATTATTTATAATATCATTTTATTTTTAATGTTCATTATATATATATACTCTAAATCTTAATTTCTCACCTAACAAATAATATATATTATTACAATATGATGTAAATAATAAGTGCAAATAATTTTTTACATAGGAGTAGTAGTTTGGCCATCTCTTAAATGTGAAATAGTTGGTGGGTAGTACATTGATTATAGAATTTGAAATAATGAAACATACTCCATCCGTTTCAAAGAAATAACATAGTTCATTTTTAGTCTGTTTAAAAAAAAAAAGACTCATTTTCTTTTTTAATAATATTTTTATTTTAATTTTCCACGTGACATGTTTAAGACCACAAGATTAAAGGGCATTTTGATACATTTGACATAACTTTAATTTAGAACCACAAGATTAATTTTTTTTCCTCAAACTCCGTTCTAAATTAAACTAGATTATTCTTTTTGAAACGGGGAGGGAGTATATAGAATTCAGAAGTTCAAATGTGGAATAATGGATATAGCACTCACAAGTTGTGTTTTATGTGTTTGGTAGGGACAATACACCAGCACCACCTTTTTCACTTTTTACTATCAACTTATATGTGAAAGCCAAACCAAAAAGACAATCACTACTCCTCCACTTTCACAAAAAGTAGCTTGGAAGTTTATTCTTTTGTTGAATTAGTGATACATCACTCTCATTTTGCTTTTTATTGTTTACCTTCAAATTATACATTGCTTGTTGCTACATAGTGTTTCCAATTCTATACAAAGTATAATTTCTTTGACATGTGCTTGTAACAAAAGTAGCATGGTGCAACATAACATATTGTCTTAAAACTTTAGGTCCTCCTTAGTTATTCCTTTTGAGTTCTTGTAACATGTTTGATTTTCCAAATATGTTTGTTTAAACCTTAGGTCCTCTCTAGGACGTTTTTCAAATATAAATGTT